>VZRW01000012.1:74459-102921 GCA_013398125.1 Aegotheles bennettii
CGCCCCACTGACCCGGTCAGGGATTTATTATTAGCGTTTCATCGACTATTTTTAAAAACCCAGGAATAATCTCCGCAAAGTACCAGCGTAATGAAATAGCCGCCTCCCGGCTACCCTCACCCCCCTTCCCCGAAAACATGAAATAGTGTGAAGTTCTCTTTACCTACATTAATATAGTAATTAAAAGCTCGTCTAGCCCGGGAAGCCAGTCTAATTATGAAAAACTGCTGGAGCACAAAGTAGATGGGATAAATCCTTGAGTTGGTGATTGCTGATAATGCACACTGTGCTGGGGGGAAAAAAAACTCTTACAAAATGAAATGGGTTTGTCTCAGATTGTCGGTTTTTACAGAACTGGCTAAATTATGTATCTCTGTATCATTAACTAATGTGTGCAGCAAAATAAATTATATATATTGGAAGGGGAAAATACATTCCTTGGCTGAGAAGTTACAGAATGTTTAGAGCCAAAGAGCAGATCGTTTAAATGGTAGGGGGTGGGAATTTCCTTGGCTTCCCTCTAGAAATAAATCACAGCTCGGTTTCTGTGTGCGTGCATGTGCACCCACATATGCATTTATATAAAATCTTCACACACACAGAGTGTGTATATAAAACCTTCACACGTTGGGACACAAATTTTACAAGCACTATTTACTGAACGCATTTTTCTACCAGTTTGGAGACAATAAAACTAGGACTGAGATGCTAACCAGGAACATACTGGAACACACTTGATTATCCAGCTGAATTGTATACAAATGAAGTAAATTTAGCATGGCACCATTTATAAATTCCATGCTTTACAATCAGAATTCCAAATCTAACTGTTTGCAGCTAAGAATAGTGCAGGGAGTCCTTTTCTTTACTCCCTCTTTTTGGATTCCCATGAAAACCGTTATCCTAGAGTCTACTCGTTAAATGGCCAAATATTTCACTGGAGTTCAGCCCATTTCTAAAAGAAATGCTGTTCTCTCATCAAACCCTAGGCTAGCCAGAGCACTCGGAATGAAAAGAAAACTATTTCTTTAATGTCTGACACAAACCAGCTGGGCTCTATATCGAAATACTGGGGGTATGGGGGGGTTCTCTGTGTCTCTGATTGTCCCGTGTTCACTTACTTATTAAAATAAGAGGGAGCTCAAACTTTTCAAAGCTCAAATGGAAGGCAAGTAAAGCATGGGAAGCCAAAGTGTTATCACAGTGCATTAATGGAGATATCAGTAAGAGGGGTAAATGATAAAATGGCACTAGAAAGCTCCACCATTACTCATGGGGCAGGTGGCAATTTGTCATGAGGTAATCGCGGTGACAGGGCGAGCGTCCTGTGAAACCGAGTGGCTCTTTAGCTTTGAGAAACTTTACGTTATATTTTACAGTGACATTCTCCATTTAATTTACTGAATGACCCATTAGCAGCATGAACAGTGTGTACCCACTTCATTAATGAGTTCAAGGAGCAGTTTTGTTCTCGGAAGTGCGTGTTTGTATTTCTATCGATAACCTATCTGACAGAGCTCATTTGTAAAAGCTGTTTATAAGATGATTCTCCTGTCTAATTACGTGGTGGATCCATGTCTTGAGGTACAAATCATACCCAGTTCTGTGGTCACGTCTGCATTGTTGCTGGAGCAACATGTGGAGACCCATCCTTGATGTTTTTACCTGGTCTTTATACTCAAGAAAACCTCCTGCAGACATCTAAGGGAACTTGCTTGTTACAAGGAGTTAGGGAAGAGTTTGCGTCAGTGAGAGGATGATAGGAGGCAGGGAAAGGGAGTCTGTACTCCCCTTAGCTTTGGGTAAACACTATCAGTTGCTTACACCCAAACTACTATTTTACTTTTCACTAGCAAGGAAAAAAGTGACCTCAGTAAATTATTTCTGTCCCTTTTGGTGGTATGAAAGGACAGGTGTCCTCAGCTACGGCGGTGCCCTGAGGACCCAGACATTGCAGCTGATGGCTGCCAGCTTATTTTGTGCTGGTTCTTTCCTTGTGTTCTGGAGTAATGAGGGCATCGAGGGTTACAATTAGGACAGGCTCTGAGGAAAGGTATTGATTGGCATGTTGGCTTCTGGAAGGACTATGGTGATAGCCTGTCCTTCAGAGAAAGGTTTAGAGGCACTGGGACAAGTGCTCAGGACTAAGCACAGGATTAGGAGTCAAGTCTTCAGCAGTCAAAAAGTCCCTGAGTGAACATCTGACCCCTTTGAAAATCATGAGAGGTTTTTGTCACCGACTTAAACGCTGTCAGACTATTACCACAGAAGACAAAATGTTTTCCCTTTTTCTCTGGAAGATGTTACTCAATCTAGAGCTGGGACTTCCAGCATGGCTCTGTAGGTTTCTCATATGTATTACCCTGCTTCCCGTGGTAGCACTGCAGCTATTTCCATTAACAGTGAAAATGATGAAGCATATTAAGCTAATAATTAATCAGAGATGACAAGGGACTAATAACTATATTGATTTAATTAGAACTTCTTTTCCAGCTCTGTAGCTTGCAGTCGTGCCCATCATTAAGTTAATATTTTAATTTGCAGTAATAACTTATTAATTTCTGTGGATGAGCACGCACGCAGCTGGAGCTGCAGCTCTGACTTTGTGCTGGGCTGTGAGGCTCGTGCCTTGTCCTGTGCGAGCTGGACAGCAAGCTGGGCACTTTGTCAGTCACCAAGAGCTCTTCCAGAGCACTGAGGTGGTGGGAAACGGGGCGTTGCAGAGCAGGATGTGGTGGATGCACTGGTAAGGTCCGTGTAGCTCTATGGCTGCACGCTGCGGTCGTACGGGTATGACATGAAATATGGGGTAAAAGTAGCATGCCAAAACAGAAGGCAGGAGAGCAAGCCTGGGAAGTAGCAGTATTTATTGGCATCAGGAAGGGAAAAATGTCCCTTTTGGCTTTAATTGCACCCTTTGGATTCTGGCGATTTTGAGAAAAGGAAATGCTTGGGGACATGTTGTGGTTGGAAAATGAGGCTCGCTTTAAATTAGGATCACTTTGGGAAAAAGGAAGAAAGGAAGGGACTGTAACAGGCATGACAAATTTCAGGACTTTACTGTGTGAAAGGCTGACAAATGCTAGGTTTGCTTATCTCCCCTCTGTTTTAATGGGGATATTTAGCACTCACTGGGGCGTGTTTGGTATCTTACGCCGCTGGGTCCTAGGCAAGCCATTCTCTGATGCACTCCTGGTCAGAGACTTCTCCAGGACAGAGAGCAGGGAGAAGCTGTTCTCACGGAGAGCTCAGCACTAAATACATGGCTGCATCACACTCTACTGCAAGGTTTGTGACTTCTGGGGAAAGAGATCCCATTAGCCTCTGCCCAGGGCTCAGTCTCGTGCTCTGTATTATCAAGGTACTTGCAGATCTTCACACTGAACCATCAGAAGGCTGAATCCTCCACTTTATCTTCATCTGCTGCAGAGGGTGGTCAGTGCAGCGAGGAGGTCTGTGCAAGCCAAAAGCTCTGAGCGGGCTTTGGAGGAGGGAGGGCCTGTCCGAAGTCCTTGGCATTGTCCTTCAGCAAGATGATGGGGAGTTTGAAGTACTTAAGCTATCAAACATTCAGTTCATATGGAGTTGTTGGGTCACTGTACAGGTAAACCATTAGACTGGTGAACTCCATGAGCAGAAGTCACCACTCCTTTTATTTCTTACAAGTGCTTTCATGGGTTCTGGAAAAAGTGCTTCTGTGCACATCCTCGTATTTTATTATACAAGCCAAGTTAGCAAGAGTGGCATGAAATAGTTCTGCTTGCTTCCAGAGACTACAACAGCAGTTTTATCTTGGGTCAGGGTGTGCCGGTATGGGTGTACTCACCATCCTGACCTCACCCATCTTTGCTGCCAAACCTGAGATTGTGGTCAGACTTACAGTTCTATGGCAGGTAAAAACCCCAAAAGGGGTTTCACAAATGATGGATTTTCAGGAGCTGGCATCCTCCATGCCTTGCTGGGACCCCATCACGGTGTTACTTACAGTGGTGCCAAGTCATCTCGTGCCAGCTGTTAGATGTGTGTAATGTATTGGGGTAATGTGAGGAACAGTGCACAACTTTTCTCTGGTACTTTGAGGAACAAAAAGACAGTGGTGTCTCCATTGTCGCTGCAAGGGAATTTATGGTAGATCTCAACCTTTTAGAAACAACCGTGGTGGCTGCCTGTTTGGGAGGCTCTGAACGTGCAGGAAGCAAAGCTCCCCGTGCTGGGTTGCATTAGTCACCGCCGCTGCTTCGCAGGCTGGCCCACATGCCCTCAAGGGAAACAGATTTTTATTTATTTGGTTTAGCCTTTGATTTGTATCCCTCATCCCTCTATTTCTGAAAGTAGTACTATATCCTGGTGGGAGGGCCAGCCCTTCTCCCTGCCCCCTAACCTCCCCGTATCCTTTAGCCTTCATCTGCAGACAGCTGACCCGTGTCCCTGCGTACACCCTCGCTTCTCGTTTGTTCTGTTTCCCTGGGCTCTGCCATTTCAGCTTGCTTTGTTGCTTCCAGTGTCCTGTCCCCAGAGCAGCGTTGCCTCTCCTCTGCGGCTGGCCCACATGCCAGTGTTTTCTTTCTTCTCTAGACTCCCACAGCTCACATCTTCGAACCTTCTACTGGCAGTCTGTCCTTCCAGCCATTAGGGAAACTATTTCCAGATTCGAGCTGATAAAAAGATAGCAATAACACTAGATCCAGTGCCATTCCTCTTTAGTATTTTGCCTGCTTACCTTATCTGCATATCTGATTTATTCTTGGCAGCCTTCTATCTGTGCTAGGACCTGGATGTACATTCTTATTCCTGCGAGTGGTGCATTAATAATGTGTATAATCACTGAAATGGCCTTTCAGACCACGGCTCTGAAAAACACAAACTTTTTTTTAAAGCTGACACAAACACCTATGACTTTCTGGACATGAATGTAAGTGCTCCAAGGGAGTTTTAAAATCTGAAATCTGTTATGGGAAGGCTAAATGGTTTGCAAGCATTAACTGTTGGGTTTTTTTATGTCTTATAAATTATTTAACTCATGTCATTACATCAGTGATGAGAAGTTAGGCATTCCTGGCTCCCAGTCCTGCTGCCTTGCCTCTCCCTCTATTTGTATTCTGCCTAGGGATAAACTTGGTGAGTATGTACTAAAATGAGAAAAAAAGCCCTTTGTTTTCTAAACGCATTGCAAATATTTGTTACCTTTTGTCCATCTTCATTGACGTCAGCTGATGTCCTGCTTGCAGAACAAACTTGGAATATGCAATAGGGAGCTGTGTGTTGATAAGCAAGGTTCGCTAAGAAAAACTTTGTCCAGGAAGAGAGAAACACATTTCACAGCACTCAGTTAGTGAAAAAGGGAAAAGGTTGGCAGCTAAATTACATTCCCAATGCAGATTCAGGACACGTTTTTAGAAAGTGAATCAGAAGTGAGCAGATACTGACTTCAGCGGCATCATAGAGGTAAAAGTAATGAACACAGAGTCCTCTGAATACATTTTAGCTCTCTTCTTCTTAACGTGATGCTGTGGGAGTTATGTAACAGTTTTTAAGAAGAGGAACAAGAGGCGAGGTGGAAGTTGATCTCGAAGGTCTCCCAACCTCGATGATTGTATGATTCTAAGTTTCAGGGCTAAGCATCACTCAAAGTTTTAGGTTTTTACTGCTTTGAAGTGAAGAAAGTGGCAGCGACGTGTCCAGCACAGCGTTAACAGTCAAAGAAAAACCTATTCTGTATTTAAGTGTCATCATTTGTACTACAGCATCTTGGCTGGCAATGTACCGCAAGATATGTCAGTGAATGCACTTTGTGATTCTTCCCGCATTTTGGCAGGCAAAAGATTCAAAATATGGTATGACTTTATGCTTGTGGTATGATTGCCCAGAAGAAAGCTACTGCAGACTGCAAAAGATGGAAGCTTTTATGCAAATACCATTAAATTCATCACAGTGTGTTGCGGCGCTGTTGTCCTGAAAAGGTTTTCTACTGATGGATGCATGCGATTTTTGGCAAGGCAGCAAGAGGAGGAAAAAGAAGGGTTGTGTGGGCATACTGCATTTGCTGCTGTGTTTTGGGGAGTTGAGCACCCAGCTCCATATTAAATCACCTGGTTTGGTTTGGATTGCCATTGGCATGGTTTGTTTCTGTGGAGAAGCTGATCTGGACTTTGAGACCTCTTCTCTTATGTTTAACCTGGTATGGCCAGTGTTGATGAAAGGTGTGTGTATGACTGGGATGTACCAGTGCGTGCCACGATGTATCTGAAGGGGGGTATCAGCTGTGGGACCACTGAAAGGATAAGACTAAGCAGACTGTGTCAAACCAGCTGTAGCATATGTGGTGAAAACACCCTTTCCCCGAGGCTGGCTAGTGGAAACTACTACATTATTGTCTGTATCCTGTGTTCCTGGCACGGAGTCTGAGACTGGTCTAAAGAAGGAAAATGGTTCTCTGTGTGTAGTCTGAATGTTGGTATGTGGTCAGCAAACCTCATCCAGATGCTTGTATCTGCATACTTTTGAATGTTCTTTTTCTGATGAATGGCAAGAACAGGTTTCTAAAAATAAATTAATGGTTTTCCCTTTTTACTTCCTGTGACTTAATATACTTTATTTATCTATACAGCTACTAGTCATCATCATTCTTCAGCTCACAAGTGTATAAACAGAAATGAGCCTGAGTCACAAAGTAAGGATGTAGAGCCAGGCTTTTTCCAGGTTTTTAGCCAGGTATAGAAGTTGCAGCCCTGGGCTTGTGGAGGGAGAGGGCTGGCTCTGAGGTTGTGCCTCAGGGCTCTTGCATGTGAAATAGGTAGCATGGAAGGGAAGGGCTGCCTGCTGCCTATTTCTGCCTCTTCTTCCAAGTGCAAAGAGTTAAAAAATAAATTTTAAAAAGGAGTGGATTTTTAAGGTTATTTTATCACTATATCACTAAGGTTATTTTATCACTATAATAAGATCCGAGTGAGATTTCAGTTAATTATTCCTCTTGCTCTACCTCTAAGGTTGATCAGACCAACAGCCAAAGCAACAGTTACTTTCATTTAATCAGCTCAGGCAACATCCTTTAATAAGTTTAGCCTCCTAGGGCATGTAGTCAAGTCATTTGCTGTGGACAGTGGGCCCCAAACCAATTGTAAACTTGAATCAAATGGATCTGAAAATAAATCAATGTTATTGGGATTTTTAGGAAATGTTCATCACCACCCTTCTGTGGTGATGGCCTCCTAAAATTTAAGGCTGCTCTGTAAAATGGTAGCAGAACATGCTATAATTTTGTTTACTCATTAGAAATGTGAAGTAATCTGCCCTAAAACATGCTGAGCATAATTTTTGTCCCCAGAACGTATCTTGGGAGTACCTCTCTTTGTTGCTAAGAGGCACATCTGTATGTTATAATGTATGTTCAATAGGAAGGACACCTTGTAAGGTATCCTGGACACTGCAGATTTGTGCTGTCTGGAGCTCGGTGTGTACACGTAGCTGTGTATTCAGGTTTGTCTCATTTGGGAGAAGTGGACTTGCTAATAAATAGAATAATGCAGGATGGGTGCCAACGTATTCCACTTTATTTATCAGCATGACTGATTGTATAGAGGGTGTGAATTGAGTAATCTTTAACTTGAATTTCCAATGATTGAGTCCATTCAATTCAGCTCTGCTAGAAGTCTGTGTATTGGGATATATCATTTGACCTTGTATGTAGTGGAAGACAACATAAGATTTCCCCACACACACTATCCATGTATCTTTTCTGATCTTACCAATATTTACATTTTTCACATTTTCATGTGCACTATGTATGTTTTGCTTCTTATGGGTAGCTTTCCTTCCTTCCCTTCTTTTTCTTCTCATTGGTAACTCATTTAGCTTCATCCTCAGCTGTTCTTGCTGTTGGCTTGTCGGGTGAAAGCCACTGCTTCTTTGGGAACTGCTGTGTAAGGGATTGCAAAAATGTCTCTGTGCTTCACTTCCAAATGTCAAGTAAATTGAAAGGAATCAAAACTTAAAGAACCCAATAACCTCACCACCACCACCCTACCACCACCACCCCCAGATCCATGACTGCAGCTCCTGTGAGTTAAATGAAAATCCTCTGTAAGTAGACAGGGACATTAGTCCAGAACATGTTGTTGGAAGGTCACAGGTTTTGGGGAATATGGGTATCAGCACTGTACTAGTAGGGTTGTGTTTGCAGGGTCTATCAATTTGTCTGTGAACGGTCTTCTAGGGTTTAGTGTTGACTCTGCTCTCATGAGAGCCCAGCTGGAGTACTGTGTCCAGCTCTGGAGTCCCCAGTACAAGGACATGGAGTTGCTGGAGCAAGTCCAGAGGAGGCCACAAGGATGCTCAGAGGGCTGGGACACCTCTGCTATGGAAACAGGTGGAGAGCGTTGGGGTTGTTCAGCCTAGAGAAGAGAAGGCTCTGGGGAGACCTTGGAGCTCCTTCCAGTACCTGAGGGGGCTACAGAAAAGCTGGAGAAAGACTTTTGACAGGGGCATATTGTGATAGGGCAATGGGGAACGGTTTCAAGCTGAAAGAGGGGAGATTTAGATTGGATGTGAGGAAGAAATCCTTTCCTGTGAGGGTGCTGAGACACTGGCACTTTAGAGATCCACCAGGAGAGCCCATCAACTCCTTCGGCATCGCATTCATTTGCTATTGGAGAACTTCTGTTACATGGCAAGAATGGATATGTTGAATTTATGAGTTGGACAGGTAACAAGAATTGTCATTTCAATTCACTTGAAATGGGTTCACCTGAGAGCAGAGAATACTTGACCAGGATAAAATCATGTGCATTGTGTAGGTGAGAGTGGAAGAAGCTGAGTGGCGTATGTCTGCCCCAAATTAAAAGGGGTAAAATTGTTCTAGGTGCTCCTTAGTTAAGAATTGGAATTTAGACTGTGGGGCTGTGCTTATTATTCACTCTGCTGTTTACTTTGCAGGGGATTGTTGAGTGTCATCACACTGCAAAATCTGGCCTAAATGAAATAACTTATTTTTTGAAATTGCAGGTGATCATTGTCGTTTGAGAATGGATCTGATCTCTCAAACAGGCTGAGAGTAACAACAGGCCATGATCTACAAGAGAAATTGTGCTCACTGGTGCCATTCTTACATTGCTCTAATGACTTGTCTTGTGTGTGTTGTGATAAAGTATTTTTCATTAATCTTAACCATTTAAGTCCATCTGACAATATAAATGAGTAGTGGGATAATAAGAAAACAAAAATCGCGTACTAAGAAGAGCAGAAATAGGCTGTGGTTTAGATTTTAAACATTGTGTTACATACTAGAAGCATGTAAAACAAATCTAAGCCTTTTAAAGCTAATAGTTTCTAAATGACAGATGAATTAATTTATTTTTTAAACTTTCTCCTTGGAGCATCTTGCAAACAAGCTTTCAGTTAAAAGAGCCAGATTCTTGTTTCCAAAACAAGATCTTTGTTGTCTTGATAATAGAAATTAATGAAAGCTTTCCCTTTTCTCTTTCTCTTCAATATAGTTTGTTAAAATAGCTCATCAGGACTGTATCTTGCAATTTGCTGTGCTCTCTGGCCCTTGTCCAGTAAAGCACTTAAGCATACAAATGGCCCTGGTTTTGGTAGAAAGTGGGCAACTGAGCACGAGACCCTCCTGTGTGTCCATCCCTGCAGCTTCAGGGTTTTCAAGGGAAATTCACCACACTCTTCCCACTCTACATGGTGTTTTCTCCACCAAACACGAACAGTATTTCACAAGATAGTTCTGATCCTTCATTCATGTGTCTATTTAAGAGGTTTTAAGAACTATTTAGTTGAAGTGGAGGACCTTTGTGTTTCAGGTAGCTTCTCATGAACTCTGCTCTGGAATCGAGCAGAAATTTTTGCCATCCGTCTTAATTTTGGAAGCGAAGCACGTGTCTAATGGCAGTGGAGGAGTTCAGCATCTCGCCAGTCATGGCACTAAATCTTTAAAGTAAAATCCAGTCAAAGCATTTCCTGGGAGCCTGCGATTGATTTCAGTCCAGCAATTACTCTGTATTGACCGACTTGAGCACATTGTCCGTCAATAGCAGGAGTTGCCTGCAGAGACTTCGTTTGCGGGAAGCTTTCATGTTTTGCAGGTGGCAAATCAAATTGAGGACCCTGGGAAACATGTTTCAACCTCAATGTGAACAACCTAATGTGAAAAAAAAGTGTTTCAATCTGAGGCACTGCATGAAGGGTGTATATCTGCTGTTATTTAATAACGTGAGTAGGAAAATGAAGATTTCTCATAACCAGATGAGTACAGGGGAATGTCCCTCCTCTGGAGTTCAGTGTTGCTCTCAGGCCAAAACAGGGAGCTTTTACAATTTCCCAAGTTTGATATCATTGCTCTTTCTGTTTCGATGTACCACATCCTTTCTCCTTTTTGCAGCTGCTTTCTTTTTTAGTATTTTTAAAAATATAGTTTTGAGATTCGAAAGGAGGAGAAAAGGGGGTATTATAGAAACAGAGACCAGAGTGGGTAGGGATAGTGTTTCAGCTATCCACAGGCAGGAAATCTGAGCTCCTATGGAACCTGAATGTGTCCTGGAGCAGTCTCGTTATTTTTATATATTTATTTCCCTGTTTGGCTGTTCTGCCTGCTTTTCCCACGTTATCATCAAAGTGGCCCCAGAAGGGACAGTTGTGAAACAGAAACTATCTGTGAGCAGAGGAACGAAAACAGAGCTTTTGTTAAGCTACAGATGCCTTGGTTTTAGCAAAAACAAACAACTTCAGTCGCCGTAAGTGTTTGCAAATGTTGCCCCTCTCTTCTAAATCTGTTTAAATACTGGGGGGAAATGGGGAAAGGCAAGAAGAGATGTCAGTGGCAGCCCCATCTCATTGAAACTTGGGTTGAGCCACTGCACCGATGGTGGTTTCTCCCTCTTCCCACTCCCTGCCCTGGCCTGGATGCAGATAGGTTTGCAGCAGGGAAGCTAAAGGAAAAAAATAGTTTCTTCCCCTGGTTCACATGAACTGCTTTGAACTGGAACAGATGTGGATGTACAGAACTGTCTGCTTACAGCAACTGTTCCATTTATAACCACGGGTTTTCTATTCAGGTCTCTTTATCATGATATTTTAACTTATTTTCTGTTTCCACATCCTTTTCCACAATAAAATATTCTTAACTAAATGGGTTTTCAGCTTGCATCCAAAACCTTTGCAAGTACTGTTCCTTGCATGAACTTATAATGCTGGCATTATTGCTCAGTGACCTTTTGCTAATAACGATGGCCAGTGGAGGCAAGGTCAGGTTGGGGTTTGTGGTATTTGGAAGATGGGATTCAGAACATCAGTTTATTACCAAATTAGGGCAGAATCCGGAATCTGATGTAGTGGTGATAAAATCTCACAAAAGGTGTTTGTAATAACTTCCCAATGGCATTTCTATTAATTTTCTGCTTTGTTGAGCTGTATTCAACTTTGGTGTACAATATAAGTTTGTGTGCAACCCAGGCCAAGATTATTCCAGTGAGCACAGATAACAGATTCAAATGCAACCACAAAAATTCAGACGATGGTGTTGGTTTTGCTTGGTGTTTTTGATGAACTCCTACTTCAGAGTAAGTTCATTGACTGATTTGATTAAGTGCTCAATAATTAATTCTGCAAATGGTCTGCGAAGTGAGAAGGTGAGCTCTGCAGCTCCCATCGAATGAGACACAGGGATGCATCCCGAGATGAGGAAAAAGTGTACATAGTCATAGATGAAATCAGTAGTGGTATTTGGTAAAACTAATCAGTTATGCCTCTCCAGATATGCACTCGCTTGAGCGAACCATGTGGCCTTTATTACAAAATTAGGAATTCATTTTTTTAGAGTTACTTCAGTTTCTGTGTTCTATAATTTTCTATGGAAACAGGCAGTTGTTTGTATATTGGAGACCGTACGTGTCAAGTTCTTTGTTTTAGTTCATTGCTTTCGGCCTTGACGCAGAAAACAAAAATTTCATCAAAGTTGTGGAGACAGATAGGATTTTAATCTAAACCATATTAAAAGTTGAAACCCTCCATGACTGTGGGGTTTCTTGGGGTTCAGCCATGAACTACATCCTGTGCTACCTTCAGGAAGGCCAGAGGTTTTTCTTCATAATCTGAAGGCACCTTTCTCTTCTGGTTGACTCTACCAACTCTAAAACTGGGTGACACAGTGCTGTGTAGCAATGTTGTGTTGGTGTTGGGATGCTCTGAGGAACAGTCTAGGAAGGCAGCATGTCTGGTACTCCACGCTATGGGTTTCTCACAGCATTGGGGAAGAAATGCTTTGTTCTTGTCAGGTTACTTTCACATCACTCAAGTTGCATTAAATGAAGAGAAAAGTAGGCATTTGCAGTATGGAAAAGTAAATTTTAAATGTTCCCTGACAACAAAGAAAGAAACAAAAAAGTTTGTGCTTAATCTGCTCTTACCAAGGATAAACAGATGAGAGACGAAGAGAAAGATCTTAAGCTGATAACAGTGCAGACAGTATGAAGCATTTCTCTTGCTCTTTTCTCCTTCCCATTATCTGTATGTTTTCTATTTCAATAGCCACAGCTCACTTTATTTGCTTGGTTTAATTTGCATTTAGAGTTCCTTCTAAGAAAAAAACCCACAGATACTCAACTGCAAATATTTTTTAATCTCTTTGAATGGTTTTGGTTATACTGTATATTGTTACCACATAGAAAACCCTTTCCCCACTACCCCCATGACAGAACTTCTGTCCTGAACTCTCCTAGTGTCCTTGCACTACCCTCTGCAGCTTTAATAAGAATTAAAACTTCATGGGAATGTACCCAGTCCATGACCACATCAAAGCTGTGGTTGAAGTCCAGTTTTCAAACATCCCCCAAAGTTGGCCAAGTCTGGTGTTTCAGTTTTGATTTGATATGTTGTGTAGAGGCCCTGTTTGGAACGTTCAGCGGAGGCTGGAGAGCAGACACCAAGTTCCCAAAAGCTAATTGCTGTCTGGACTGAGGCAACATCTCGTTTATCCGTTCCTGTAACTCATCCACATGAGTTGTTTTATCCTCTCTTTCACCGAAGCACCACGTATTCTGTCTGGTTTTAATATTGACCAGTAGTAATTTCTTAATGTGAAGAATGTGCAATGAAGAAAAATCCATTTACAGTTCTTTGATAGATCAGTTCCATTTTTGTTCACGTTTGCCAGTTTTATTGACTTTATTTCTAAGGAAAAATAATTACGTGGCGTCTGGTTTAAGTCGAGGACTTTCCTGTTTTATGTGAGGAACAGACAAAGACCTGTCATGTCAGAAGAATAAAATCAGGTGGGGAAAAAATGTTCCTTCCCTTCAACAAATAAATCAAGTGCTTCCACTGTACAAGAGTATACAGCAATGTAACACGTGTGGGCACTAAGGATAAGCAGACACATCAATAGAGGGAAATCTTTGACAAGTTTTAGGTATGTCACTTGGACATGGGATGTATCTTAGTAGACAGTCTGTCACTTTTATTCCCTAATAACTTTTGACAAGAGACAGATAATACTGCAGAGTTTATTTTAAGGTAGATTGTTTAATTTTGTGTCTGTTCTTTCTTTTTTTCTTTTTTCTTTTTTTTTTCCTGGATACCTTCCCTTTTTCATACCAAAAAAAAAAGTAGCACCCCAGCTATTTGTTAAGTTTGGGGATTTGGGGTAAGTAGCTGGTTATATTTGGGAAGGAAGCAGTGGATGCAGAGAGCAGCTGGATGCTGTTGGAGTATCAGTTCCTTGGCTGCTGTGCTGTGCCCCCAGACCTGAGACGGAGCTCCAGGAACTTGGGGGCTACCACGTCTCTGTCTGCTGGAAAGAGATGATACTCCGAGCTATCCCTGAGGTCCATGTGGAAGAATACCTTTTTTAAATTCTTTTTCTTTCTGGATGCATGTTGTTCTTTGGTCAGGTGAGCACTTCAGAGTACTGGTGAGTACTTCTGTGGTGCTGGTGGAGGTCAGTCGCAGCCTTCAGGTCCCTGCAAGCCCCAAGCCTTCCCTGTCATGACTGAGCAAACTCCCCAACCATATGGTTGTTCAGATATCTAAAAACATAGATTATCTAAAATGTAGATTATCTGAAGAGTAATTGTGACCAAAAGGAGATGTAAGCATCGGGGTCTCCAACAAAGAAGCAGTTTGTTTGCTAACCCAGTGCCTGAGCATGCTTGATGCAGGCAGCTGGTGCTTTGCTGTCTGTCTGTGTCCAGCTACACTCTCACAGCACCAAATACATCCAGAGGCTGAGCACGCCGAGAGGCACTGAGTGCCCTCATCTCCCATCGCTTCCCACGGTCAGAGGGCTCCATGAGGAGCCATGGGTCAGAGGCAGAGCTGGGCAGCTGTGCAGCAGGAGCAGCTTTGCTGCCTTCTGGGGCTGACTCGTTTGGAACAGAGGACTCAGGACCAGAACAGAGGTATGAGTCCTCTTGGGACCAACATGGGAGCGTAAGGGCTGTCCAGAGAGGCTGCACCTGGAAGGAAGAGGATTTATTTTTAAAGCTCTTGAAAGTGGGTAAATTTGAGTGATGCTCTGTTTTTTCTAACTTCCTGCTGTACACAGACTGATTTGTTGTACATCTGCAGCACAATCTATAGGTGAGGTACTGGAGTATTTACTTACCAATTTGAAGGGCACAGCAATTGACTGGGAAACCAGTGTGTTCCTGTAGGCTGGAGCTCCCCCAAGGCACAGTCTGCCTCAAGCATGTCCCATATGCTCCTCCAAGAAGGGGGCAAGAAGTCTTGGCCCAAAAAGAGAGAGGATAATTTGCCCCTGAAGAATTTTCTTTCAGGTTTGAAGCACCTGAGTTCCAGGTTGGTTGCTAAAGTGTTGTTTGAGAGGCTGTATTTGTAAAACAGAAGTCAAAGCTCTTCTTGAATCCCATAAGCTCTTTACATGGCTTGGTGTCTTACAGCAAGTGTTTGCCAAAGTTTGTGTGAACAAGTGTTTCACTTTGTGTGTTCTGCATTTTAGTGGTGTTTTACAGCAGTGGGAGTGCGCAGGGTAGGATCAAGGAACTCTGTTAAAAAGATCCATCTTGCCTCACTGAATTTACTGCACTGAATTTGTGCAGTGAGATTGTGAACTTGGATCATGAGGGCTGTAACTGTAGCATTTCTGAGCCCTCACATCAATAAAGTCATCTGTGGTTTTAGAAGCAAGGATCTTACAGCAATACCAGCTTTAACTCATCCGGAGATTTTTGCTCCATTCTCACAATTCTCTTGCTTGAACACTCAATCATTTATGAGTCTGCTGCATGCAGCCTTCACCTTTCCTTGGACTTGATAGTGCTGTTTCTTTCCACCCTAATTTACACAATAATCCTACAGTTTAAAGCCAGGATCCTGTCAGTCCTTACTCTATGCATGTAAAACTTAAGCCCAATCACAAAATTTAAATAAAAGTAAGCAGATGAGTGTGTACATGGATGTGTAAAACCTGCTGTGTTACCAAACCTTTCTGAGAGCACGAAAGAGAAGCTTATCCTTTAAACTCTTTATAAGGCTTTAGGAGGGAATAACTTGTAGCTTTTATTTTTCTAGGGCAGGGCAACCATCAAGTAAAAATCTGTCTGGAGCAAGTGAAATTGATAGTCACCAAAGTATGTGTTACAGTTTGGAAATGTCTGTGAGAGGCTGTCACTGAGAACAGGCCAAAAAGGGAACCTGAAAGAAAAACTGGAAAGGAGGTGGAATGTTATTCAAGCTATGATTATAAACATAGGAGGCACTCTGATATTGTTTCTTTTCTGTGAGAGCAGGACTTGCTGCTTGGGAGTTTGCAGCATGGGATCCAGGAACCCTTTTTTTTAGGATAGAGGGGAAGATGAACCTAAGCTCACCAGATTTGTGTTTAAATAATGAATTTGGACCATAAAAATTATGAACTGTAGGATTTCTAATATTAGTGTTTTCCACTGGCTGTAACTCAGCTCCAGGAGGCAGGTAATTGATTGAAAGAAATATGGACTGCCTCTTCGCTGGAAAATGTTTGATTCCCAACCAGTTCTGAAACATGAAATCCCTGGTCTGCTCCCAGCATCATGTAGTGTCCATCATCCAGCAGGTAGATGAAAATGTTTTGAAAAGGGCTTTGGAGAAGTATTTCCACCTCTGTTTTCCTTGGGACCAGCTGCTATTGCACCCTGAAAATAAAATGAGAGCTGATTCCTTTGCCTCTTAAGGAAAGGACAAGTTAAACCAATGTTCATAGTGATGTGTGTTCAGATTTCATACACTACTTGTTTGGGTGGCTTCAGAGACGTTGTGTTGGAAGATAGGCACCAAAGCATCCGAGGTCAAAGGATGGGCTCCAGCAGGAAATAAGTTGCGTAGGTGCCAGGAAGGATCCACCTTGCAGGTGACTGCCATGGTCTGCATCCTGTCACCTGGGGTGAGAAGGTGCCCATCTTGGTGGCCATGCTGACAGCTTGGCGTGCAGGCAGGAGCAGCAGTGGGCTTGCAGCGCTTACTCCATGTAATTAAACACTCCCTCGGTGCCAGTGGGCAGCAGCTGTTTTGAAAATAACATGATGGCAATGTGTTGGGATATTTTGGTGGCAGTAAGCCCATGCATACTTGCAACTGAGAGCACCCTGTCTCCCCTTTGATGCCCCACTCCGTGCCCTTGTTTCGAATGTCCTTAAGGTTGGCTGCGTTAAGCAAATTAACCAGTGGGTCTCATTAACTTTGAGAAGCTGTAGTTCACGGGGCATGTATATAACTTAGGACCCATGAGTAGTCCTGTTCAAAAGACTGGGTCTGCTCATGTGTTATGCTTGTTCCTGGAACTGTTAGTCTCTGTTCAGCAATGTAATTAAAACCACTCTTGATGATGGGCAAGCAAGACGGGCTCTCCATGCTCTGAAGTGTTTAAATTTAATGGCAGATTTCATAAACAGTCCAATAGGTGCTGGCACAGCTTGTTCATGATGGGTAATCCTGACAGTGTGTCCCGTTTTTTATAGTCTGTATATAAGGTGGCTTGAAAATTTATCTTTATGTTAATTTTTTGTGTAGCTCATGGACGTGTTCCAGTTGTACTCTCAGTGCCCCCAGCTGGGCCTTTCATAGGAATTTTGAACTTAAGAATACAGGAAACGTTGATGGGAAATGTGGGGGAATATTATTTTGTGGTTTTACCACAAAAATTCTGGAAATGGTATTATGCTGAAGATTTTTGTATGGGTTTTTTGTGACACCTGAGGCCACCAAAGTGACGTTACAGTAGTGAGAAATTCTGCTTTCTGTGGCTTGGCTGCAGAGAGTGAAAATGAAGTGAATCGCATGGACATTATTTGCTGTGTAAAAGGAGGGATTGATGGCTGTTGCTGCTGGAATATTTGATTTTCCTCCCTGTAGTGGCTTTTGTGTTCACTTATTTCATTCGGTTGTGGTCTTGGAAAAACTTAAAATGTTTCTTTAGTTTTGTCTCAGGTGACTTTCTGATGAAGGGTGTTACAGAAAAATGTATTACTGCTATATGGGACTATAACAAAAAGTGGTGTGTTTAGAGAAGCTTGAATAACTCCAAATTTCTGTCCTTTTGCTTTGTTTGTTCCTCATCCCTGTCACTACTGAAACATTGATGCTTTTGGAAATACCTTTTCAGTTTGGTCCTACAAATTAATCAGTAATGAACCAGACCTGTCTAGCCTGAGAGATCTTTGCTTAGCATCAGCAAGACAAATGACCTGTTTAAATATGCACAGGTTTGTTTTCCTCAATCGGGATTGATGTGCTTTGCCCTTAGTGTTGTACTTACTTATTTTCAGCTTCTTTATAAAGAAGATCTTGTAGCTAGCAGTCTTACACGGGTTGTACCCATGACTCAAATTGCACCGAGTCAACATGCATCGCAGCCATCAAGTCTGCAAACTGAATTATTAGGAATTATTTCAGTAAGATTTTGCCTTTGGATTTAGCTTATGTGAAGGAGAAGTGGTTTTAAAGCTGTTTGAACACAGGAGTTCTAACTGGAGAGGGTTGTTTTGTTTTTAATCTGTGTTTGTGTTCTGCTCTACCACATATTTATTTTAAAATCTGGTTGTGCATCAACACATTCTCAATCTGAAATGTAGATCTTGGACTGAGATGTTTTAGATGTTTGAACTGAATCCAGTTTTAAAGTACCACAGCTATCTAAGAAGTACATCAAAGTTTCCTTCAGTGTTCATTTCTCATTATTATCTGTTCTGGAACACTGATTGTTTTTCAGAATAATTAGTGTATGTGTTACCATAAGTTCTCTTTCTGATCTTGCATCAGATGTGCTCTCATGTTTTCTGAGTAGAATCTCCTCCGGTATGTATGAACCTAAGTTTTACTATGTTGAAAACAAACTTTTGCCCTGATTCCACAGTTTTAGGTATCAGTTCTGTGTACTGTCAGGTCACTCAGAAGTACTGGTTTGATTTGCTTTGAGTATGAACACACACAGTTTGCATTTTATCCGATTCCTCCAAGCACCCAAGTGAGTTAACAGTAGCTCTGTTCCTCTATGCCAGCTTCAGGCTTGCCATGGCAGGACAGTTGCTAACAGATCTAAAATAAAGCCTGCTGATGCCAAATCACCCCACCAAAAATTTCTTGAAACTTGAACCAGTAACATGAGTGTATTTACCCTTCATCATTATGTGTCTGTGGAATTTTGGATCTAGAACTAGCAGCCTTAAATCTTATATTGTTAAACCAGACTTGTTGCTTATCTTCCTGGAAAAGGATGTGGTCCAGGACTTGGGATGAGAACCAGACAAGTGCAAAAATACTCCCATCTGGGTAGGAATAATTAAGCTGCTTAAATAGCACTTCCTCAGAAAAGGGTCTAGGAGTTATAAACTAAGCATAAATCCACAGTATCTTATGTTGTAGGGAACATGTGGTAATTCTGCTCAGGGCTGGAAAAGCCTGACCTGGAGTACTTCGTCCAGTTTTGAGCGTCTTTTTGCAGGAAAAGTGTGTATCATACAGGCTAAAGCCAAGATGACAACAACAAAAATTAAAAGAAATGTAAGAAATTATGTCTTAGAAGAAAATAGTGGAAGGAAGGCATTTGGCCAACGGGGTTTGCAAACTTCCATTTGGGTTTCTACGTAGAATTGTTGTTTGTGGGGGAATATTCATTATCCCTTTTGTATTCTGAGGTGCCCTGTGTTAATTCTGAAATTTGTTTGTAACCTGGAGGGAAAAGCCTTTCTTACAGGAGGGGAAAAGAAATAGTGGGAAAACCCCTGTGAACGCATGGCCTCTGTGCCAGCTGCTTCCAGGAACTCCTGGGTTGTCATGTCCAAATTTTTGCTATTTCAGGCAACCACATCACAGAGTCCCATTCATACATTTCTCAAGTACCATTATAAAAATAGTTTGATTTTATTTATTTATTTTCTTATTTGCCTCCATTGCTCTGATAGGAACCTCATGCCTCTGATCTGGAGCCTCATCTCTAATGATAGTCTCTGAGTGTTTTGAACACCAATGTAGTCACACGTGCACTTTATTTGTTCTTCACTGCCCTTTGGCTTCTTGACCACCCAACTGGGGTGAGGAAAGAAGGTAACAAAGGAGTAGTCTTCTAGTTCTTTTATTGTCTTCTAGAAAGACAAGCTTCTCCCTCCATCACTGCCACCACCCCCTCAGTCATTTTGCATCTGTTTAAATTTGAGTTCATCTTTCTGAAGTAGAGGGTGATGAGTACTGCAGGAAATACTCCAGAGAAACGTTGCTGTTGCTCGTTCATCTTTACTGGAAGTACCTTGCTTGATACACCCAAAACTGTCACTTGCCTTTTTCTGAGCTGTATCTCTCAGGGAGATAGTTGTACTGTGATCAACTGACATACAAGAAATGAGTCCTGAACTATTCTGCAGTGCTAGGCAGAGCTACCATGTGATACCTCTGGAGAAGACTGGGAACAGCCTGTGTGTGAGTAGAAACCACGTTCCACTCTACTGAGAGTCCTGATGGGCTTGTAAAGGAATTACAGTCATAGGAAAGATATCTTTGTGGGTGTTTCTTGAAATTGAGAAGTCCTGTTGCTCTCGGGCACAGGGTGGGCAGGCACTGGGTGAGCAGTTTGATCATAAGGTGTTAGTTTCAAGTTGGTTTGGCACTGTTTTCTGCTATTCTGCTCTGAGAGCATCCCTGCTACCAGTAGTGACTGGAAGTTCTCAACAGAAAGTGCCACCCCCAAGAATAAGACACAGGTGGCTCTGGGAGCAGAGGAGTGTTGTGTTAGCTGTTTCTTACACCATCATGAGGGAGCTCAGGCAATCTAACAACTTGAAGTTGCTACCTATAGTAAAAAACAATTTCTATGTGATTTACAAGGGAAATGTTTAAAAGGTTGTCCTTTAACTGTCATGAGAGAGAAACTGATGTACCAGGTGAGGTTTTCCAGAGATGGGGCAAGAAAAATCTCAGCTGTTCTTTTGGAGATGAGGGTTATGAGGCAGTAGTATAAAGACTCCAAAGATTCCCAGGTAATCACCCTCACCTTTCAGTAGAGGGAATTGTACATTCTCATTGTGAACAACAAGTCCAGTTTCTGAGAGGAGATGTTCTTACAGGAGGAAGAAGATACCAAGAGATCAGATTTAGAAAGCTGAAGAAGTGTTTGGTCAGGTCTTTCACTCTGAAAAGTTCTAGAAATTTATTGTTACCAGAACTTGAGCAGAAACAGCCTTGTCTTTGGTACCTACAAAGTAAAGACAGAACTGTTAGTAAATGGTAAAACCAGTAAGTGTCCTTCCCCAAGGTAGAAAAGAGACTCCAGCTCAAGGACAGAATGGACCTTATGCCAGTGGTGGGGATATTGATGCATTTTAGGATTGCAGAAGCTTGGCATCCCAGCTTAAACTGTCAGCCATGAGGACTGTGACCCATGAGGATACAACCAGTGTACCCTGTTTGGTGCCTGCTGGTGAAGCAACAAGGCTCCGTTCAGAAGGGCAGAGGTCTAAAAGGTCATCACAGGGTGGAAATTTTTATCTGCTCAACTGAATCAACATTTTGCAATTTGTAAATCTTACAGTTGTGTTGTTGGTGGGTTAATGAAAGTTAAATGGCTGTCTGCACGAGAAGATCCTTTTTCCCCTCCCTTTTTTTCCTAAGGCACCGGTTCCCTAAGGCATAGCAGCAGCACAGCCAGGCACTTTGGTTGTGCTGCTACTGAGCGTTTCCATATTTAAACAGTACTCCAGATTGTTTATTGAAGTGGGTAAGTGATATGCCATCCAAACCTCTGGGAGTCACACCATAAATTTCCCCAAATAAATAGGCATAAGGAGAGAAGCTAAACAGGATACAAGTGCTACAAACCCTCAAGACACATCCCTTTCTGTCAAACCAGCAAGTAATAGTTTTACTATGAAAAACAGCATTTCGGATACAGATTTGTCTACAGTTGGCTGATTTTGATGCCTGGCTTCTTAAATCTTGTTTAAAAGGTCACAGGCTGAGTCCCTCCTAAGAGCCTGAGGGCTGATTAGCAAGCAGAAAGATTAGCAGAGAAAACACTTGATATTTTCTTGTCCAGGGAGATCCCAATAGGGCACTGTGGGAATTGTTACGTAGGCTGGAGTAGGTGCGACGAGGCATTTTTTTCTCCACTGGAACATCATGTTCAGAGGTGACAGTGTTAGTCTGTAGATACTTTCTCCTGTGAGAACTGGCACTCCAAAAGCTGTGGGCTGGGTCGAGTCATACGTATGTTTATACTTGCTCCAAGTTTCAGTACCATAAGAGCATCCAGCCTTCCACAAAGTACAGTTTTGGGAGGAACTATTGTGGGACACTAATCAAGATGACTTTCTGTCTTCTCTGCAGTTTCCTTGAAGCATCTTCTTGGACTGCTTTGTCTGGAGCTGTGCTGTGGTGGCATTCACTGTCCTTCCTGCCTTCAGTCATGAAGGCTTTACAGGCAAGAACCAGTCAACAGCTAGGGAAGGAATAAGAAGTATAAACTGTTGATCTGAGTTATAAATACTTCCTGATGGGATATAGTTAGAGACAAAAGCTATCAGGAAAGAAGTCTTAGTTTCATATAAACAAAAATCATGTTCGTGTTAAAATTAGGTAAAGAAAATAAACAGATTTAGAAACATTACACGTGTTGTAACACTGAAATATTTCTTCACCTAAGTGTGTGTAGTTATTGATAGAGCTGCAGCCACTATCCACTGCTTGAGGGCATGAGTCTCCTTTATGGATGTATTGGTGGGGTACAGAATGCCTACACTCCACCCTCCTCTCTTCACTGCTTCTGGAGGAGCTGCTTGGATGGAAGCTGTTCCTCAGGGAGGAGGGCTGACAGAGCTTTCCCTAAGGAAGCTCCCCACCAGTTAGCACACTCACCCCCCAGTATATGGTCTCTTACAGGCTGTAAAGCAAAGGGAATTGATTGCACACACATTTAATCTCAAGCATTTATCTGCTGCTGCTCTTCTGTGGCTCCAGTATTGTCAAGAAAAAAATTTACATTGCTTGGAAGGTCGCCTTGTTTTTCTCCAGGTTTTTATCATGTGGAGGAGGTGAACAGAGCTACGCATGTGTGTTTGCTTGGGGGCTGGCTGCAGGCAATGCCCCGGTGCCGCTGAAACCAGGTGAGGTGCCCACCCCTCTGTACATCTTTACCAAGCAGCAGGGGGAAGGCTGCCTTGGTCTTGGGTTGGGCTGGAGAGTGACAGTGTGAAAATAAAAATTTACACCCCTAGGAATTTTTTTTTTCAACCACTGCAACTGGTTCAAGTACTTTAAATATCACATATCTCTCAAATTAATGCATTCTGCAATAGCTAATCCAGCGTTGACACCTGTTCCACTTTAACCACTGTTGCTCTACCACATCACTTCACAAAGTATCTCCAGTACATAGCCAGTAATAATAAAAAATTGCAGCAGTTATGATTTCCAGCCATCCAAAAGGTTAGTAAAGCAAATGTTTCAAGGACATTACTAGCAAGCTATCTTCATTAGATCTGAAATCAGTCAGAATTGGGCCACCCTCATTTATGTTGCCCTCTATTCCATTAAATACTGACATTGTTACTGTGGTCAGGGAGAACTTTTCTTTCCCTTGATCAGCAATAAATTTATTGCAGGTTCAAAAGAAATTTCCTCAACATAATTTCTGAAGAGCTTGTGTATTTTTAAAAAATAATTAAAAATATAGAGACAATTCCTGAGGCTAGAAACCTAGCTGGCCAAAGACATCATCTGTTTTGTAAATTGACTGAAGTTCCCAACACACAGAAAGTATGTGTTATTAAAAAGTGAAAAAGTTTGCAAATAGCAGTTTACAATATAGTTTGAAAAAGTTTATGGAATAACGGATACACTAAAGGAAATTATTCAGAGAAATCACTTTTCTAAATATTTTGGTAAAGCAAGAAATTTTTTTCATGCAGAGTATTGCTTTCCAAATGTTTCAATGCTTGAAGATAAGCAATATATTAAAGTTTAATTACATTTTATTCCATTGTTTAGTGTTTTTTCACCGAACTGATAAACATTTACCAGATAAATGAACAGAACATTTTCCTTTTTCAAAAAACAAGACAGCAAGTGAAATATTATTCTGCTAACCAAAACAGAAAAACACAATAAAACCTCGTCTTAAGCTTATAAACTTAATCACACTTTAGAGGAAAATAAATTCCTCTCCTACGGATGAAACCTTGGCCCTCTATAAATAACAAGGTTACAACATCTTCAATGTCTTTCTCGGGAAATATGAAAACAAATACAATGTTTTCTCTTTTCCCCTCTATCTGCATTGATGTCAAATGGTTGCTCTTGGCAGGACCTGCCGTTTCCTTTCTATAAAAACCACAGTGTCTTCAGGCAGACCAACACTGAGCACGTGGGTGTGATGCATTTTGGTCTGCTTCATGGTTGTATTTTGCTAAAGTCTCAGAGCTGTAGAAATAATAAACCCTAAAATACTTTTTGGTGGAGCTTTCTGTTGTACAGTCAAGGAGTGACCGATACAGTTTGCTTGCTGGACCATAATGGAACATCTCCAATTTGGAAATAACAGAGTATTTGGCTACAAAAGAGAGGTACTGTTTGAAACTGTGTCATTTCTATTTTTTGTTTTGGAGGGTCGTATGTTTATGGTGCTCAGAGTTGTTTCCTCAAGGGAGGAGGATTTACGCCTAGTACTAAAGAGAGAGTATCACGAGTATGTCATATAATGCCCTCCTGGTGATGCTTGCAGTTACCAGTCTCTTTCTGGGGATGATTTCTAGAAGAATAATGAACAAGACGGAGAGGGCTCTCCCTTCTGCTATCTGTCTCACACTTTTTGAGATAAAATAATGACTGTAGTTGCCCTTTCTGGTGTCATTCATGCTTTAGTGTCATACATGATCATCTTCATGATTAGAAAAATTGTCCTTTTTTTGCAGGACATCTCTGATTTTGCTAAGATGTTCTTGTTTATATACAGGTTGAACACAATGATCTTTCAAATTATGTCTGTCTTACGTTCTCATGATATGAACTCATTGGGTTTGGGTGTTTTTTGGGGGGATGTTAAGTGCCTGCATGCTGGCTGTGGGCACAACTGCCTTCATGCAGAAATCTGCTTCTGTAAGGGCCATACCTTGGGTATGGATTCTGAGCTCCTTTTGGAAAAGTACTGCTGCAGAAGAAACAAGAGCAAGTTAGGAATGAAACCTGGAAATCTGGATGGAAATTTTGGCTCAGCTGCCTTTGGCCACCCTCAGCACCCAAAGAGCCCTCCATGCTCTGCTTCTGTTCATTTTACAGTTGATGGCAATTTCATGGCAATTCCTCTCCTTTGGTCATCAGTAGTAGATTGCAGATTGACTGGTGTGCCTTTGGATAATCCAAGCTTTATAATAAGTCTGTCCCCTGTTACAAAACCTACAGGACAGCAGTTTACACTTAGACTGGGTCTTGACTGCTCCTTTGATACAAAGATGTACTAGATAGCAAACATTGTGAAAACCTCATTAAGGAAGAGACTTGGTGAGCCTGGGCTGGGTGCTGCTGTCATTATCAGCTTCCCTGCCAAGGGCCAAACTATGAAGAATGTCTGTCTCTGCTCAGACATTTCAAGTGTGCCTTTCATCTGGGAGCCTCAAAATACATTACCAAGGCACTGGCCCAATCCTTCCTCTTACTGGCACTGACTGGGAAGCTGGCTTTGCTGGCAGATTAGTTTTCTGCTCTGAGGACTTTGCCACCCAAGATGGGACGACCAAGAATCCTAAGCAGGAGTATCTCATTTTCCTGTAGTGTGTGTTTCAGCATCCCCTGGCACTGGGCGAGCTGGCTGGCTGGCACATGGCACCTTCCTGGAGCATCTGTCTCTTTTGTGGCAGTCAGGCCTCAGCTCTTTCTTAAAAACAAGGATGAAACTGCCTGGTTGCACAGTCACATCTTAGGTCTTCTGCCTTTGGTATGCCTCAGCTGAGTTTAGTAAGGCTGGGGAACGCAGGGAATGGCATTCTTATGGACAGGCAAGAGTTAATAGAAACTTTCATCTCATCAATTTGTGTTCATTTGCTCAGGGAGAGAGATGGAATTGTTTCACTTGCCAATGGAACTTAGCAGTTCGTTGTCGTGCAGCAGTGTTGCTCTGCATCCACGTTAGAATTGCAGCAGTATGAAGAAAACTTGCTAGGACTGAGCTCAATGCAGGATTTTGGGTTTATTTCCTCAAATAGCACAGAGCTAGAGGCTGTGCTTGGACCTTGGATGAATGTTGCCTGCCACCATCTCGCTATCAAATCAGCTCCACCTGCTTTGGCACACCCAAAGAACATACCTAAGGTGGAGCTGTGTGGTACAAAACCCAACCCCACCCAGCATGACTGGCTCTTTCAGTGAGAACCTGGAAGAGCTGTGGTTACTGAACGTGGTGACTGTAGTCAAAAACATCTTTATCAGGTTAGCAAACCCTTCTAAGACATCCATACCTAAGTCCATGCAGTCTGGTTGCCCTGGTGTCTTTGATGCATGGAAATTTAAATACGAGTGCAAACGTTCCAAGATTAGGACTTGGAATGGGAAACCTCTTGGATTGAGAGCAGCTTAGTCAGTCTGTGCTGCCACCTCAGCCCTAGGTTGCAATCTATGACTTGTATTTTAACAGTAAAACTGATAACCTTTGGATCCTCATTTTTTTGTGGTTGGTATAAAGAGCTATTTGTAATACCCTGGTAAAGGAGAATATACTGAATATTTTAAATCTCTTTAGGTATCTTTAAAAACCACTGTGAGGGTTCAGGTGTACTTTTCTTCCATACATACCAATCCTTTCTTCCATACATACCAATCCTCTTCAATAATCTCCTTTTTAGTTTTTTTACCCTTTATCTTGTCGCTCTCATTAGTAAAAACTGCGTTCCCTTCAAACACACCAACAAAATAATGAGCATCATAACCCTTCAAAACATAACGGGATTCACAGAGCACAGATTCAGTGGATCTTGCACATCTAGTCCATCCTCTTATTCTCATGGTACATCTAACTTGGTCATCAATATGTGTATTGGAAGTCAGTAGTAACTCGTTTAAGAAAGAAGATTACAGTCTTTAGTCCCTGTGCACATCAGTGAATCACTCCAGTGCTTCTGCTCTCATTAAAACTGATATAAAATGCAAAGAAAAAGGTTGCAATAATTATTTTGTACATGTAGCAAAGTGACTAGGGGCAAAAATTCACTCATTTTGTCTTATTTTGCTATGATGTACTATAAAACTGCAGAAATACAGAAATGATTTGTGAAAGTGGAGTTGGAGTCAGCAGAGAATAATCTGCGATGGACTTGAGCACAGCTTTAATGCTGATTTTTGTGGAATAGCAACAGAACCAAATCTGAAATATTTTTCCAGTGTCTGGTAGAAGAAGAGTGCTTAATTTAAGTATTTTAGAAATATGTCTGAAAACAGACTTACTTAACAGACCATTAAATAGTCGCTGGTACTTGAGGATGGGAGGAAGTGCAGATTGTCTTGGGGGAAGGATGGGGGAGGGTTTCAGTGGTTTTATAAAACGTGGGATTTTCCAGTGTCTAAGTACAGGGTGTTTCAAATAGATGGGACCATTTGAAATGGACCTTCACCTGAAATTGGGTCTTTTTGAAACGCCCTGTAAATGGGCAGTATGAGTCTTGTTATGGTAGAATTTGTATTTGCTGGTCCTTCAAGTGCTGTTGAAAATCAAAAATGTTCATTTTACTATAATTATGATATTTAGGTGATTTTGCTCTTTGTTTTTACGTTTCACAAGGTTTGTGTCAGATTAGATGTGTTCTAGCCTAGGGCGACGTACTGCAGACAGTGTAAATTAATCTTTAAAAACAAAAATAGAAGGGCAGGAATAGAAATGATGTCATAGTTGTGTGTCCTTCTGAACTTCTTTTAATGTGTTGCTCGTAATAATAGATCAATAACGTTAAGGCTGTAGACAGGAAAGCTTCCAGGAAAGCTGCAGCCCCACTCTAGAGACCCACTGTTGTTAAGTCAATACTGAGAAATATAAGCAAGTTGATGTTTCTAATAATCCTGCCAGGAGCTGAATTTTCTCCAACCCAGGTGACAGGAGTGGTTTTCAGACTCCCAAATACTGGACAAAAAGTCTCTGAACGGACTCTGCCATTCAATGTAATACAAAGGGCTAAGAAAGTTGTCAGTGTCAGCTATATTAAGGTTGTCCTGCTTTAAAAGTATTTCTATGCTGTAAAGGAAACTGTCCTTGGGATCCAAGTTTTTGTTCACTGTTCAATCTTTTTTTAATGGATTGGATCATTACCTCCTGTTTGCTTTATTAAGGTAATACTGTGTACAGACCTAAGCTACAGCCAAGTTTTAAAATAAATGCAAAAGCAAGGAGATGGTCAGGTTCCAGGGTGTCCTACTTACAGGAGATCAAAGGGACAGGGTGGACAGAAGGTGTCAACATCCCTGAAAATCTTAATCTTGCCTGGGGGTAAGGTTGGCTGCCTTTTACAGCAGCCCTTTACTTGCCAGGCCAGTCAATGGTATTGGTGCAAGGTCCTCCACCTATAGAAGCAGTCCTGGAGGCAACATCTGGCTGTTCACAACTGGTGAGGCAAGGGGAAATTTAAATCAAATGGTCACAGATGTGGATGTAATCAGTGCTTATCTGCTGGACTTTGAACAGAACAAAAGTTCAGGACATGTACGAGTGCTCCTTGGAGAGCGCTACGGTTCCTGACCAGGCTGTTGGTCTCGGGCCAGTGCCTCGTAAACAGGTGTCAGTGTCCCAAAAAAGAGCTGCCCTCTTTGCCAGCAGTGGGTATCCTCCCTGGCGGTCCTGCAGCAGAACGTCACGGGCCAGGAGGAATGACCCATAGGTCAGGAATGAGCCACGCTGGTGGGGTGACATACTGAGGCTTCCTTGACATTTGCCTTGCCTTATTTTTTCTGAGGACAAAGCAGGGGTTTCAGCCTCCAAATCTGACAACCTTTTAATATATAAGGG
>VZRW01000012.1:102931-167913 GCA_013398125.1 Aegotheles bennettii
GGGGGGGGGGTTTGAATAAAAACAGCAAAAAAGAAGGGAAAGTGATAGGTGATATGCTTGTGAGAATTATTTTTTTAACTTCTTAGCCCAAGGATTAACCTGTAGCTTTGAAATTGGAAGATACAGGAAGTAAAGAAATGGGTAAGCATGTGCTGAAGGAGAATTCTGCTGCTAGGGGGCAATAGATAGTAAGCAAAACCACAGGAAGGCATTTTTCTCTCAGTATCTACCAAAGGTGTTTTTTTAAAAGAACCCAAATCCAAAAAATATACAGCATATTGCATGCACCAGCATTTCTTCTGCAGGAAGAGCGTAGTATAAATAAAACATACACCTATATCTATATATGTGTGTGTGTTTTATATATATATATATGTGTGTATATGTGCATGACTTTCTTAATATGCTCCCTCTTATCACAGTAGGAGTCACACAGCACTTGTTAATTCATAGGAAACAAATATCTTCAGTTTCAGGAAACTAAACCCCATACACTAATATTCCAGGGGCTTTTGTAAAGAACTGGTGTTATGGCTTCTTTAAAATTATTTGCTCAGGGGGCTTATCCTGTGTCATTCTTAATTCTTTGTTCTGAATTCTATCACATTTTATATAAGGTAAAAAGATAAGAATGTGAACATTTAAAAGTCTTGAATCACATGGTCTGGTAACTCTCCTGATTATTCCTTGTTGAGAACAACTGGGTCAGCTAACTTTGATGTCTTTATGACTTTTTTGTTCTAGCTGCTTTCTTAAAATAGTCCCTAAAACAGAAAACAAGGGGAGATAAGAGAAGCCAGCTTCAGCCAAGTCATTGGTTTCAGGTTGTTTGTTTGTTTATATATACTCATGCTGACTTGATGATGCTTATTTTAGAACTAGCACAGAATGTTTCTGTAGAAACTGCATTGTGTGAATGCAATTTTCCATTTATTTTAATGAAAAAAATACATTTTTTTGCCTGAAAATAATCAGTGGTTATGTGTGATTGTAACTATGATATTAATAAGCTATCTGATCGAGTCCAAGGCTAGTAATGAAGAAAATACACCCATTTCTAGACTGGATTTTCAGTTCTGGTTCACCTGGTCACCAAAGTCCAATGAAGAAGCATTATCTGAATGAGTAGAGGTTACAGCATAATGTGCTAAATTTCTGTAGTGGGAAATTTGTCGTTAATTAATTAGTGTTAATTTTTGCAAGAAGAGTTTGAGGACTCTTACAGCTGTACTTGAAGTTTGAACAAAGAAGCAGATGTTTGCAGGTTTAAGGGTTCTTGTATTAATTTAATCTTATTTCCCATATTGTTCAGAGAGGCTCATTGAAGATTCAAGGGGGAAAGTAACTGGCACAAAGGCACAAGACATGCACAGACTCTCCTTATTTTTATTGTTTACTTGTCTCTTCTGCTCTTTTCACTCACCGAGTTCTGTCCTCATGCTGTCATCTCTGTGATTCATATAATTTATCTACTTCTGAGTACAGTGCTTGCTTATTTTCCACTGGAAATGGCACAGAGCTCATTGTACCAGATGCATCTTATAGAGAAATCATTTCAGAATGGCTCAGATATCTCTAACTTCACTGCAGTTCACAAGGTCTTTGTAGCATCTCCATGCTCTGAATTGCAGCTGGTGGCTCAGTGTAATCCACAACATCCCAAGATCTCTGGGAAGGGTCCCGCAGAGGGCAGAAAGGTAGCTCAAGAACTGCTGCAGACATCTGCTTCTATGTCATTTCCCAGGTTACCTCACTTGTAGCAAAAAAGGGACATCTGTTAAGATACATGTATGATCATGTACCCTCTGAAGCTGCTCCTAAACAAGTGCTGCCTAAAAGCCTGTTCTTTTATACCAGCTATGAAAAATCCAGGGTTCATAAGAGCAAATACAGGAATTACCTGGCAGTGCCTGTGCTAAGGAAGGTGGAAAATCTATAGACATCTGATGTTCACCTAATGCTTTCTCAAACTTCGTTCACAGTTGGGATTGAAGTTGGTATCAAACACTTCTCAAATGTTCTGCACTTTTACAGAAATGGAGATGTTTTGTGACAGGCGAGGAATACTTTAAAGATTATCATTATATATTGTATACTTGGCAGGGTGTTCTGCGATTTGTAGCGAATATTGGGAAATGGCAAAGCAATATAAAGTGTAAAAGAAGCATCAGGTGGGTCTGAGTCAGTCTTCCAGGAATACCAGGAACTTCTGCTGTCTTGAAATCCATGGGTTTCTGAACAACATCAGCTGTGGATATAGAGGAGAGAGGACTGGTTCCAAGGCTGTGTTGAAATACATTGAGCTCTTCTTCAAGTCTTTCTTGTAGTGTTTTCTGCTTAGTAAGTAGAAGAGAGTGGGCTAATCAATGTTAGAAGTCAGCAAAGCTAGTAATTATCACAATACTCTCCTCTTTCAGCTCCCAACAAAGAGGTGAAGATGTGACTCTATCTGAATTAGGATATTAGTGTCCTTTGTGCCCTTTGTATTGCATCTACTATCTTGCCATAAATAATTCTGAACGTGAATTTATTTTGAGGTTAATTTATTCTCCTTGTTTAGTATGATTAACACAAAATAGATATTTGTGGTTTTGAGTCTTTAAAATACTCTATTCCATATGAAAAGATGTTTTGTGTTCCAAAACAGAAGGCTATGACCTCTGCCAAATCATCATAAGTGAACTACTTGTAATCCCCTGTGCGTTTGTAATTACTGAAGTGGTTTGGATGGCTTTGCTCAGTATTACATCCTGACATCATCTTTAAGTACAGAAATCAAACTTGTTATAATTAAGATTGTATCAATGAAGTTCTTACATTTCATATCTTTTCTAGTAGTCATAGTAAACCAAAGTTGTGTGATTCACTGCCTACCTTAAGTGTTCGTTCTTTCCGATATTGCCAGGCTACTGATGTGTAAACAGAAATGTAAATATATGCTTGGGGGTGCAGGATTGTTTGGGCTTGCACAATAGTACTGAATCATTGGAGCAGGTCTCCTTGCTCTGTACTGTGGACTTAACGAAGTGCAGCTCCAGAGCATGGGGAGCTTGTTTGGACTCAATGAAGCTAGTGATTTTTCTGTTCTTAACACATTCCATCCTAATGGTAATTACTGAACTAGCACTTTTCAGATCACAGACCCATTATGAGATATACAAAATATTCAGATTCATAGTAAAAGGTGCTTCTTTTCTAATATCATCTGTAACCTGCTGAAGTAACTAGGTTTTATTTCATACATGTGTAAAAGGAGAGAGAACTTAGCTATTGTTTCTAGAAAGTTATTTCAGGCTTTCTTCCAAATCAAAAAGCAGGTTGTTATGAAGTTCCAAAAGTTGTATTATTGTATGAGTATTTTACAGCTATAGAATAAAAGCTTGAGTACGTCAGATTCTGCAGCTGATTGCATTTATATCAATTCCCATGTGTTCATGTGTATATACGTGTGTATGTTGAGAAAAAGAGAGCGTACATACGTAGGAAATTGTTACAGATGTGCTAGTTGCTCCTGTGAGACAGCTGATTTTTTTGACTGCATGTCTATATTACCCCATAAAAAGCTTCTTTATTCAAGTGATAAAGCTTGTTATTCAAGTGATTTACTGAGTTTGAGGATGCTGCCCCAAGATGGCAAGCAGGGCATCTCTTCTGAGATAACTATTTGAGAATTTTCAGGAAAAGTCAAGAACAGCAGCACAGATCTGCAGAGGTGTGAGTGTTACAAGCTGAAAGATGTAAGGATAATCGTTGCTCAGATTTTGTGCAAAGGTGATGGTGTTAATATCTGCTGTAGTTCTTGGGAAAGTGAACAGCTTGTAGAGAGTCACTCGGGGCAGCAAATTTCCCAGGTGCAGGAACTAAAATGGAGATCCACAAACTCACGGAGTTTGCAAGCTCCAGAGGAGTATGACAACTAATTCCAGAGATGTGTGACTTTCACACTAGTAATGTTTATATTACCTGATAAGCTCAAGAAATGTGCCACAGCTTTGGCCACACCTTACTCCTCTGCTGCTGCAGGTGGTTGCCTGTGCCTGAACCTGGGTCTCAGGTTCGTGCAGTGCCTACCCACCATTACACTTGGGTCTGGTTGCTTGTGACCATGTGTAGTCAAGGTCTGACCATCTCCACGTATGGATGGATATTTGTAGCTTCACTGGGCACATTTCTCCATCAGGTGATCACATTCTTTGTTAAAAAATTAAGATTGTTTTAATGCCTGGTCATAATTTCCTTTGTTGCAACTTGTGTCTGTAGCCTCCTATCCTCTTGCTGTGCATCTGTGAGAGGAATTTGGGTCTGGCATGTCTGTACCTACGCAGTAAGCACTTGAAGGCAGGAATGGGACCCCATCATTTGCCTTCTCTTCTTTAGGCTGCATAAGCGTGGGTCTCTCAGCCTCTCCTTGTGCACTTGAGGCCCCTGAACATCTTGATGGTCCTCCACTAGACTTGCTCAAGCTTGTCAATGTCCTTCTTGTGCTGGGGAGGCAAAACTGGGACAATAGCCTAGCTGTGGTCTGGCAAGTGTCAAGTAAAGGAGAAAATCACTTCCCTATACCTGCTGTCTTTTGCTTTCTTGGTAGTGGAGTCTAGTATGCAGCTATCCTTCACCACTCAAGACAATCAGTCACTTTGAACCTGTCCACCAGGACACTCAGGTTCTTTTCTGCACAGCTACTTTCTCTCTGGTCCATACCCAGCTTTTGCTTGTGCTTGAGACTCATCTGACCAAGTGCAGAACTTCATATTTGACTTTGCTGAGTTTCATGAAGCTGCTCTCAGCCCATTTTTCCAGCTTGTTGAGACCCCTTGATGTAGCAGCCTTACCCTTCAGCTTATCAACTGCACTCCTCAGTTTTATGTCATCTGTAAACTTGTTGGGGAATGAGGTTTGCCCTGTCTCTTCCTTCCACATTATCCCTGAAGTTCAACCAAATACAGACAGGTAGTTTGGCGAAGAGGAGTAACATGCTCTTAGGCTAAGACATAGCTAATTAAAGTGCAATATCTATCCTCACCTCATCATAAGCAGCTCTAGGTAGGAGGGAAGTATTTTTCCTAATGGGCTAATTCAGTACAATTTCTGCTGCTATCTGCTCCAGAGACAGCGTTGAGCTAGTTGCAACAACAGACTGTTGTAATATAGCTGCTATTAGAGCGTGCTCCTCTGCATGTTTTTGTTGTTTGTTTTTTTGGGAGAGTTAATTTAGTATCCGTTCAAGGCTGAATTCTGAAATTCTTCCTTTATCTTCATCTTTAGACAAGCAAATCCTGCTCCTGTGTGGTTTAAATAAAAGGGCAGAATGCTACAGTATTTTATTTCAACGTCGAAATGAACCAAATCTTGAAAAACTTTGTATAAATGCAAACACCAGTTGGCACTTTCTAAGGTATCTAGTTGCTTGGTTTGTAGTTAAATTTTTACATTAAATCCTTTAGCCCAGCTGTACACTTAAATAATATGTGGAAACAGTACAGAGGTCTGGCAGGTTGAGAGGGAGAAAACCTCAGATTTTCAAGACTACCTAAATAAGACTGGTTCAGATGCAGTACATAAGTACTTGAGGGGAAACCCACTACGTGGGGGTGAAGCATGAACAAGTGCTTGTTGAAGGAGAAAATGCCTACTGAAAAGAAGAAAACACTGTCACCCATTGTCACCAGCTGATTCTCAGACTGTTTTTCTTCCTCCCCCTTTTTTCCTTCTCTTGCCAAGAAATATAATCATTCTATGAGACCATACAGTAAACACATCCTGAGACAGCAGTGTAGAGAAGAAATGAACTGAGCACTCTGGTGGAGGAGACCTAGGTGGGGCTGAAGAAGGCTGTGGGAAAGCTGAGAAGGGAGGAGGGTGGGAGCCCTGCACAAGGGCTCATTGGCAGAAGAAGGCAGGAACAGGATACGTTTCAGCTTGGCTGGCTCTGGGAGGAGCAATTGTTGGGCTTAAAAGTGTCTTGATGAAATTGTTCCTTTCCTTTTCAGATGCAGGCAGTGAGTTTCATGGGGTGAATTTTCTGCCAGAAGATCTCAACGAGGCTCCAGAGGAGATAGGAATGAGGGTGAACAAGAAATGCTCCTGTCTACCTGCTGAGGAGAAGGGGATCCACATTATCAACATCCGAGCTATTGAGGATATAGGATATGACCAGCATGAGAGTACAGTGAGTAGAGGACTTGCCAGATGTGTCATAACTGGCATACTGTGCTTTACCCCTTAGCTTATTTCTCATTCTTTCCATTCCCAGAATGCTCTGAAATCTTCTCCCTCCCTTTCGCAGAGGTGCTGAGGATTGCCACCAGCCACAGGACACGCTCATTTCATGGGCTTTGTTCTTTGAGGTGAAGAAGGGAAGCAAAGGATCCTGGTTTAACCTGTAGCACAAGGGGTTGGCTGTTCTCAGAGTAATCAATCTGCCAATAAAGCTCTGGCAACCTTCAAATCTCCATGCTCCCATAGAGTAGAACAGAAAAAAATGTCTAAAATTTCATGCAAAAGCTATTGTTAACAGAAGCAATGTTAAACTAATACTCTGTAGCATACAATAGGGATTAGATTTCCAGTGTCATTAATTGTGCCTTGGTTAAATTCTTTAACATCAATTTTAAAGGAAGTTAATAATACAAATACCCAACAGAATTAAGAGTACCTTTCAGCATTAATAACCACATCCTTGAAAGAATCTAGCAGTTTCCTTCTTTAAAACAGGACCAACAGGCTTCTCTGAGTCTTTTGGGTGCATCCCTTTCACAGTGGGACATAGCTATTCTCATATATTAATGAATTTATTGAAACTTTAGTAGCCACAATGCAGCATCTTCTCCTAAACAATCAGTGAGTCAGCTTTTCACCAGGAAAGTTCAAAGAAATGGGAAGAAGCTCTCATTCGGTTTCTGCAGTGTGACCTGTCCCCTTCCTGGTGGCAGTGGCTCAAAGAAACAGAGAAACTATGGATTTGCAGTGCCACTTTTGTCCACCCAAGTTGTGCTCCAGAAGAGGAGCTGTGGCTAGGATCTCTCTCGAGCTCCCCAAGCAGTTAGAAACATCTGGTGCACTCACTGCTGGCATCTTCAGGAGCCATCTTCAGTCCTTGCCCATTTCCTTTATTTATTAGTTTCCAGAAAAGCCCAACTGCTATTCTTCATAAAGTCAGTCCAAGGAGGGTAGGAAGTGGTTGGGGTCTGAGTCTTCTACCTGTTTTAGCTCCCTGCCCTTACCTGATCATCTGTTGGTTCAGCCCAGTTTTTCAGAAATTGATATTTAGTTAATTAATAGGATCAACACATCTTTAAAAAATAAATACATTTAGTTGTCTTATAAGAAATCCCAATGTTCCTGTATCTTTTTTTACAACAACTATTTAGTAGTATTCAGTAAAAATTGAATAGGGATATCTAGGTAGGGCACAAACATGAGCAGCCTGTGCCCTGAAGAATGTGTTTTATTGTCATGGCTAAATAGGACAGACATGGAACAGGGGGAAAAGGGAATAGTGGTGGCAGCAAATGCTGTATTCTTCCATTATTTATTTATGTATTTGGAGCAAAGGGCTCAGGTTAAATGGAAAAGAAAGGTGGGAGCCTGAAAGAAAAGGGGAGAGAAACAGATAGCAAAGGCAGGCATGGAGCAAAGCTGCAAGGGGCTGAGATGGGGACCTGCAGCCAAGCTGGCACTGGGCAGATATGGTGAGGTTGGGCTTTGGAAAGCAATGAGTGTTGAGGCATCCCCACCTCAGCTGCTCCATATACTGCCTGGCACCTTGGGCTTCTTGCTGTCCACCACTTCTCCTTGTTGTGTGTCATTGCTAATTACTTCCTCAGTGCTCTTCCTCCTCCCTCCAAACCTGGGAAGATGGGGTTTGCTGCTTGAATTTGTTGTCTGAGTAAAATCTCCTTGAGGCAAAAAGGGAAGAACAGACTATCACTTAAAGGCACTGAATTATAGCTATGACCTGCCCTCCCCAAAGCCATGTCCAGAGAAGTATGCAAATTCGTGTACATTACACAATTACACAAATTTGTGTAACATTGGGTGGGTTTCAATGAAGTTTTGGCTATATTGGCTGTGATTTCCTGTACAGTAAGCTCTGAGGTTGCTCTTTTCATCTGGAGTTTAAAAACCGGACTTAGAAGCAACTGTTTGCAAACAACTTGCATTCATGATTTTATGTATGAAACAAGCAGAAAGTGTACATGTATCAGACGGGTTTTGACTGATAGCATTTGCAAGTGATAGTTAATTACTATCACTTGGAGTCCAAGTGTCCTTTTCCCTACATGGAGGCTTAACATTCTTCTGTAAAATTAAGAGCCAGAAAATGTTCCTGGTCCCTGAAAAGCCACTCCTGTGATGAGTATTTTTTTGTAAAAACAAATGTAAGTTAGTAGTGAATTTTCTTTTTTTTTTTTTTTAAATGATCTGTGCACCCCCCCAAGGACAGAATTGTGAATTATGCATGAGAAGAGCTATTGAGAGTAGAAATTAATAGTTGTTGGTACTTTTGTATGTCTCTGCACTTGCCCAGTGCAGTTTTTCAGATAAATGCTTGGAAATGGAATTGTGGTTTAGGATTTAAATTTCTTGCATCTTGTGACACACGGCGTTAGTTCAAGATGGGAATAAAGCCTTTGCCACCATCAGATTGCAAAGCGACACAAAGTTTACAAGTGGGGGGGAAAAGTGATGAACTCAGTAAGCAGTGAACCCATTGCCCTGGCTATGGTCCATCTGCATTGTTGGCCGTGCTTCATGACCAGCTGGCTCCCTTCAGTCTGTATCTAAGATGATCTCTTTCTCAGATGATACAAACCCACAAGGCTAGATAAGAGAAGTGAGAAATGTTTGCACATGATATTAATCCATTTGTCAAAATGGAAAGGCAGATGTCTTGGGTGGAAAAGGACAGATGATCTTAGTGATGATTTAACCCTCAAAGGAGAAAACCAAATCCATGAAGCAGCTGACTGACGAGCTAGAGTGCTGGTAATTAGATTAAGTCCCAGTCATTTTAGCTATTTATTCCTGGCCAGTAAAATCCCAGCTGGCTATGAGTAAAATTGCAGGTGTTAACTTGCAAAATTATTTTGAGTGAGTAGCATGGGGGGGTCTCCTCCTGTATGTGTGCTGCTTGAAGATGTGTGCTCCAACAAGGAGTCCTTGATACAAGGATATGGTCTGTCTGGTGTCCACATTGGCATGTATACTCATTCTTCTTCTTCTCTCTCCTCTCCACATCCCCATTCCCTGCTTCCAGTTACTAAATTCCCTATCCAAAAATCCAGATGCTGACTGCAAATACGGACTCTACTTCAGAGATGGCAAGAGAAAAGTAGACTACATCCTAGTTTATCATTACAAGAAGTCCTCATCAGGAAGGACACTCGCCAGGAGAGTTCATCACAATGATTCAAGTACCCGAAGCACCAGGCAGGACCAGCCGCTTCCCGGGAAAGGAGTGCAGCTGGAAATGGGGGAAAGTGAACCTCACATGGATTACCATGAAGATGACAAGAGGTTTCGCAGGGAGGAGTATGAAGGGAATCTGGTGGAGGCTGGTCTGGAACTGGAACGCGATGAGGATGTAAGGAGCAGTTTCAAATGGTTAAAGATAAGGAGGATAACAGGTGGTTGAATCCTGGGAGATGCTGAGCTGTTCCTGTGAACCTGGCTCTGACCAAGGTTACACAAGCTCAACTCTTCCAGAATTTGATTTCAGTTCTGGCAGCGCTGTCCTTGCCCACTGATTTAATTTGCTTCACAGGAATGGGCTGCGATGTCTTAATGCCCCAATGAGGTGAAGTTTCTTACTTTTCTTGGCCAGGACTTGTGACACATCCACTATTGCAACACAGCTGTTGATGTGTTGCTGTATCTAGACGTGAGGCTTCATTTGCTCTCAACACTAATCCCAGTTTGGTGGGTTTAGAGTACGCTGTAGTTTGGATCCACTGGTAATTCTAGTTCTGATGAAAAATACCAGATACAGAGAGCGATATTTTTATACCTCGGAGTATATTTGAAGAGATTTAAATTTGTTCAGGAGGTTCTGGTACATGCTCTAGCTCGAGCGCGTGGGTCTGTATTACAGTTTGATCTTTCCATTCTTAGATGTGAACAGTACAGCTTGTAACGCCTTTCACCTGGACCCTGAAAACAGTGCATTCTATTAAAAGACCATTAGACTATATAAAAAAATGATGTGTGTGAAGTACTGCCAGTGTGTGATTAGTAGAAGTAGGCACAGCCGTATTAATTTCAAAGACAGCTATTACAATTAACTGACCCAACCAATAGACCTGAAACTCCCGTGAGAGAGGGTAAACATTTACGCTGGTTTTATTTACAGGATCTAAAAGTTGAGATTAACACTCTGATCATAGGTCTAGATGTTAAAAAGCCCCACAAACCTGCCACCTATTATTCACAGATTACAGGCATGTACATAATGATGTGTATATATATAAAAATGAAATAGATAGTATATGAAATATATAGTATATATGAATATACGATATATATAGCATGTATGAATATAGCATGTATGAATATACATATTCATATGAATATGAAATACATTAAATATATAGTATAATGCAGAAAAAAACCTTTCACTTCTCTGTCCCCCAGGTGAAAATAAGACTTGCTTTCCATCAAATTTGCAAATTGTTGTAGGGAATTGGAAGCTTGCCTGTCCCAGGTCATAGATATTTACGTCCTTTGCAAGATGGGAGGTCCCCACCTGTGACATGTAATATGATTTCACATGGTGCAGAAAGGCTCAGGGTTCAAGCCAGGACACCGTGAAAGAGAGAGAACCCTTTCAGTACAATATACCAAACCACGTCAGGAATTATAGAGATGAAAGGAAGCTGCAGGGATTTACATCAGCTTCCATATCCAGCACAGCAATGGAGGGGGAAAAACCTATAGTCACTTGGGTTTGAAAAGCATGCTGCCAAGTTGCATTGGAGGCTTTACTAATTGCAAAAAGAGCAAAGCTTTCTTAAACAGATGATGTTTACCAAGTCACTCAAACTCTCTTCAGTGAAGTAAATTCAAAGGTGGTTTGGAAGCCATGCCTTATGGGTGGGCTGGTGGTTATTTATGTGCTCTAGGTAACCAATTTCTAGAAAGCCAGTGTGGAATATAGCTGTGTGAAAGCATATTGTTATTGTAATAACTACCTGAGTTAACAGAGCAGCAAGATTGGAAAGATTCATTAAAGTTTCTTTCTCTTCTGTTTACTGAGTGCCTGCTACTTTGATATCATTTGTCCAATGGCTTTGAAATGGTCACTCCTTTGGGAGTAAATATGGGTGTATGGGGTAGTGCCAGAAGCAAACCCCCATGTCCAGCTGTTTACAACAGAGCTTAGAGCACTTGTTACTAATAGTAACAGTTACCATCTTTGTTTCTTTCATTTTGTTGAATTCTTCCTACCAGTTTTCCTAATTAAAATGTGTAGTGTTTTAATGTAGATATTCATGTCTGTATCTCAGACTGCTGCTTTCTTACTGCAGTTCTGGTCCTTTGGGATGCTGAGCAGCTCTTTGGAGGCAGCAGGGACTCTCTCAGCTCCATTAATTACAACGCACTTGTGAAATCATACCATTTGGCTGGATGCCTGTGCTTCAGATTTAACTGGCTTGGTCTGTATTTGTGTCCATAGCCATTAGCTTTTATTTCCCAAACAATTTTTATCTGTTTAACCTCATGGTAATTGTTCTGGAAGACAATAGTGGTTTTTGAGTCACATTTTCTAGCAGCTGAGCACAGAGGTGTTCAGTGATTGTCCTGCTGTTAGAAACTAGCTGTCCCAAATGAGACTGTTCCTTAACTATGTATGAAACACAAGGGGAAAAATACTTCATTTCCTCTCATCAGTAACCTTTTCTCTTGCTTTTTTTAAAGACTAAAATCCATGGGGTTGGATTTGTAAAAATACATGCACCATGGAATGTATTGTGTCGAGAGGCAGAATTTCTTAAGCTCAAGATGCCCACAAAAAAGGTGAGTCCTGATTTTCTTTTTTCCTCTGGAAGGCGTATTTTGAATGTATGCCCATCTCTGAGCACCTGACAAATGTAAACTCTTCTTCCCACAAGCATTTTTAAAGTAGTTAACTAATCTGTACGAAAAATGAAACTCACAAACTTGCTGGCTTGGGACAACAGAAAAAATAACTGGAAGGAGAAATGGAAATCAAGAATTTCCAACATCTACCACTATTTGTACACGATGCGAGTCATTTCCTAGAATCATAGAATCATGGAGGTTGGAAGAGACCTTCAAGATCATCCAGTCCAACCACCTACCTACCTCATCACTAAACCAGATCACCCAGCACCACATCCAAACAATTCTTGAACGCTTTTAGGGACAGTGACTCTACCACCTCCCTGGGCAACATATTCCAATACCTAACTTCATACAATGCCTCATCCTTTCAGTGTGTTTCAAAGGAAGAGGTTGCAATTGATGATGAAACTTAGTGTGCATCTTGGAGGTTTTTTACTCACCCAAAACACTAGACAGCTAAAAATGAACTGAAGAGTAACAATTTATGTGCCGTCCTCTTCTGGGTTTGGAGACTCTTCAATACATCGTCAGTCATATTTGCACAAGTTGAGACTACTCTACCATGAAATAAATTACCTTTCAGAATATTTGAAACAGCATTAAAGAAGTGACAGTGTATTTTTATCAATTCTAAATCATCTGTGATAGATGGCTACCTGTTCAGTGAGCATAGCTTAGAGAAGGATTAATATTTAAACACATGCTAAGTGCATGTCCCAGACTGCAGAGGGAAGTCTATAATGGAGCAAGAGACAGTCTCGAAGCCCAGCATCATTTATTACAACACTAAAACCACACTTTTGGTTTGGATTTCATATTAATCCCCATTATTGCCTCACTTACCACTGATTTCTATCAGAAGCACAGTTAGATTTAAAAAGGCTGTAGTGATCCTGCAGTTAAAGTTGCCTTGTCTCAAAAGAAGAGTTAGGATGGGTGTTCTGGGGGGAAGGGGTGTGTGTGAAGGAGGCCACCTAAGCCTGCAGGCATTGCCTGGGAGAAGTGACGTGCCTGAGAACACCCTCAGCCCTGTAAAGCCTGATTTCTAGCTGACCATCATCCTGTGGTGGGAGCCCTGCCCTGGATCTGCACTTAGTTTTTGTGGCTCAGAGAGAGAAGCCTGTAATCCTCCTCTGTGAGCTGCTAGCACAGGTCCTGCATTTAGTGCAACACAACTGCAGTAGACAATTCCAAATATTTTGGTTCCTTTATATGGAAGAGGGAAAACTCCTGAAGCCTGCACATTAGTCCCAGGAAAGGACTGGGAGAGGAGACCACTTCTGTTCTTTTGCACAAGGGCTCCATAGCTCCTTCATTTATTTATCCCATTGCCCCAAGAAAACAGTAAATGCCAGAGCAATGGGTGTCTCGGGACCCAGTGCCAAGTATATCTCTGCTGATTATTTGGAACCAAACATGAGCCATGCTTTGGCTCAGAGGAAAAGTAAGAGGCTTCCTCTGCTTGCCTTGGTTTGATTTTCACATCCATGTGTTTCTGAATGTTTTCAAGAAGGTAAGCTATGCTCCTCGACAGTTTATTCTGACATATTTAATTGGTTTATTCCTAACAGTTCACTCTCTTTTATGGATAACCAAAAGGCAACACAGTTTTACTGTTTTTTCTCTTTGCCTACTCAGATGTATCAGATCAATCAGACCCATGGTCTTCTGAAAAAGATCAATTCCGTAATTCAAAAAATAACAGAGCCCATCCAGCCAAAAGTGGCAGAACACAAACCTCAGACAGTGAAGCGCCTCTCCTACCCCTTCTCCAGAGAGAAACAGCACCTGTAAGTGAAAACTTTCAGTGAATGTCAACAGGTTCCAGCCTTCCTGATAGCTGAGGCACCAAAAGGTGGAAGCGAAAATGAACACCAACACTTTGTTAGTGATTACTGTAAGGAATAGTTCCATTTTGCAGTAAATTTTGGGAGGTTTTTTGTTCCCTGTTGAGGAATGAGGCTTTGTAGAGCCCCTCTGTGAAATCTCTGTGCTGCTGTTGTGGTATGTGATACATATCTATGTAACTGTGCACATTAACTGTTAGCCAGCCAAACAAGATTTATAATGTGGCTTGCAATGGTCTCTTTTCCATGAGAAACAAAAGGCTCAGTAAAATTTCTAGCCAGAGATGTGGGTTGATAAATTTCAGAATAATTTCATTTATCTGGTATGGGCAGCTCACACGTGTCCTGCCAACCAGGCCTTGACCTTGGAGATGCTCTGAAGTCCGTGGTAGCTTTGCCATCAATTTCAGATCAGTAAGAATAGCTGTAAATGTGGGTGTAGGAAAAAATCAGAAGGTGGGGCCCAGCCAAAGTTTCGACTGCCCTGGATTGCTTTTGCTTCCTTGGCCAACATCCCAGAGGAGAAGCTTTGAAGACAGTGTTTATGTGTGTGCCAGCTGGAACAAACAGCAGTCCTAGGGCAGGATTTCTTCACTGTACATACAGGGGCTTTAGTTTTTAATCAAGGGATGCAGAACACTGATGGAGCTGTGTTGGGCCAGTGGGTGTGTGTGACATCTGATGTGTTCCTGGGCTTGCAGGAAATGTTTTGCTGTATTTATTTGCATGTAGGATGTTCCTACAGCAAAGGAGCCTGGTGGCTTAAAGAAAGCCCAAAAGATGCTCCTTAGTTCAGGTGTGGATGTGCACTGACACTGTTTGCAGTGGTGGCTTTTTTCAGTGAAGCTGCCCCTGTCCTTGCTGAATAAGGGAGGCAAGAGTTGCCTTGTATAGTTTAAGGTACAGACAAAATGTAAAGATTATTAGGAGAAATTCAAGGCCAGCAGTGGTCAGGAATTCAACTTAAGTGAGCACCAGCACTCTCTTTTGTGCAGAAAAAGCTATAAACATATAAAACCAGGGAAACGTATAAGCAGCCTCTTTAAAATATGAGAGTTGGGATGGACTTTGGTTTTAACAAGGTTCCTACAAGCTATTCTTTAATGTTAGCTTTGAGAGATCCCCAGGAGAAATGAAACTAATGAGGGGGTCAGCAAGAGCAGGAAATTACTGGATTTTTTTTTTTTTAACCTAATGGGCTTCCTTCTAATCTTTTAACAGATTTGATTTGTCTGACAGAGATTCCTTCTTTGACAGCAAAACGAGAAGCACTATAGTAAGTACTGTCTATAAATAATTTATGGTGTATAGTGCCTTACTCACGGTGTTAATGGCCCCTTTGCTAGCTCTAGTACAATGCCTGTTGCAAATTTGCCTTTCTTAACCAAATGCCAGGGACTGCCTGTGGCATCAGTTATTGAAATTATTAATAAAGCATTTCCAGCTTTAATTTGTGTAATGAATAGTCTGATGCTAACAGGTTGCTGCCTTTAGAAAATAATTTGGGTCTCCTTTCTAGTTCACATAGACATGGGACATAATTTCTTAGTAGACGTATGACCAGAAAGGAATAGATTTAGATTTTACCACTGGTTCTGCCACCAGCTACCTGCACCTCCGTGACTCTTTTACCTTTTTGTAAGGTAGATTGCTTCTTTTATAAAATGCTGGGAAGTCTCCCAAGACAAATTCCAATGAAATAGTCAGGTATTTGCAGGGAATATTATTTTTAGGTTTTGGGGGCAGTTCTCTAAAATGCTGTTGAAAGTGTTGAGGTTTATGATTTTTCATTTAACATTATTTATTATTTTTATTTAATATTAAAGTCTATGTAAAACAAAGGTAACAAGGACAGAAAATTGCATCTTCTGATTATTTATGCATCTGTTTGCCTCTGTTATACTAGCAATTATGATGTACACATACACAGCATTGGGACCAGGCTGAGACATTCCTGGCTTTGTGTTGAAGGATCTCTACTCCTTCAGTGCTAACATGGGACTTTTCCTCTCTTAATTAAAACCTCTGCAGTTCCCTTGTAGAAATGAAGCCTGATATAGGAATATGATATCACAAACTGCATTTGAGTGCTTCCTTGTGACTTACAGAACATAGAATAGAGAGGGGCAGAAGGTGTAGCTTCCTTTAGAGCCACTCAGGGAGGAATTGAAAGGACAGCTCATATGACATCCAGGGTGGTTGGAAGGGACCATGCCAAGCAGCACTTGCTGCAACACTTTTCAAAGTATAACACAGATTCTTTGCCCCATTCCACTGTTGCTAATCGGTGTGTTGGAATGTGACTGTGAACATTCTTTTATCTTATATTTAACATTAGCCTAACCGATGCTAAGTGGCTTCAAAAAGAGCTTATATGGCAATCATAGCTGTCTTTTATTGCTACGGTGATAAGGGGTGTAAGATATCTAACTTCCCTTTCCTGCTTTGAAATTCCAGTGTGTGGACCCCATGGTGTAGTTTCCCTGTAGCTTGAAGTGCACTGATTTGATGTGAGTGCAGGTTATCGGGGGTAGGGGAGTTTGACCAGGGAAGGCAGATGTGGAGAAATGGAAAAGACAAACATTGAGTTGGTTTATTTGAGATAAAACGTTTGATTTGAGATTTTTCTTAAAAAAGCATGGCTTTTGTTTGTAGGCTTTCTTTTCTACATCTAGGTCTGTAGTAAAAAACCTTTCAAAGTGCAAGAAACTTAAGGGAGTAAATGAAGAGTTAAAATTCATGATAACTGGTGGTCTGAGGAAGGTAGCAAGACCAAATGGCACCATAGGACAAGAGAGTGAGAAGGACTAACTGAAAAATGGACTGAAACAAAAGTTCATAGCAGAGGCTGGGAGGAAAGGGAGGGATAGGGGTTTTCTAAACTGCTCAAGGAACACTGGGCATATACCAATAATGTTGGTAGTATGTTGCTTTGTTTGAAATCCCTGTAAATCACCCAGTAATAAAAGACACATTGAATGTTTACCAGCATAAGTTTTTCCTGTGTGTATTTCTCTTTGTATTCTTTTTTCTTAAAGCTCCCTCCTGCCTCTCGTATGTATTTTTAAACCACAGTGTAAATATTGACCCTTCCGCCTGCAGCAAAATGAACAGGAATCCAGCCACTCCCTGTGGATCTTTGATGAATATAAACTAAGCCAAAGACCTTTTACTTATTAAAAAAAAAACAAACCATGCACACATTATATAACTGGAAATCTCTCCGTGACAGCCCTTTAACTCACTGGAATTAAAAAACAACAACAGACAGATGAGCTGTGGTGCTTGCCTCCTACGCCCCTGCTCACTTCCCTCTGTGAACCGGGCAAGTGGCAGCTGAGTTAGCACATGGATTAGCAAGCATCCCCAGGGAGCTGGTCTGTGACCTCCCCAGATGGGCCAGGCAGTGGGCAGCAGGTGCATTTGCCTGTGGTTTTCCTCCCCTGCCAGCTTTCCCTGGGCTGGGCATTTGCCTCGCCTGAGAGCATCGCTGCACGAGAGCAGTGCAGGGCCAAAGCTTGACCGCTCGGGCAGGGGGCTGAGATGTGCAAAGGTTATTTGACAATAAATGAAATAAATTGTAAAGTCAATACATCTCTTTTACCACTGAGGTCATGCAGGCTCAGAAATTTAAGGTCAGCCTCTCTTAGTCCAGTTTCTGATAAAGAGCTTTGTGCTGTGTGCATGTTATGAGCCTGAAGCTCTGCTGAAGTCCTTGGGTTGAAGCCAGCTTAGAATCAGGGTATCCTTTTGGCTGAAAAAGTCATGTAAGATATTCAAGTCCAACTGTTAACCCAGCACTGCCAAGTCTACCACGAAGCCGTGCCCTTAAGTACCATAACTACATGTCTTTTAAATACCTTCAGAGGTGGTAAAGGAATCTTTCCTAATATCCAATCCAAACATCCCCTGGTGCAATTGAGGCCAGGCCATCGGAGGTGAGGGAAGAGCTGGCCCAGCACACCACCTAGTTCAGGTAGAAGAGGGCTTCTGATCTTACATCGATATCTAATACAAGCAAAAATAGCATTTCTGTTATGTGAGTGGTTAGATGTAACCCTGTTTTCCCTGATCAATGATCTTGGTAGCTGGCTATTTAGTTAAATCTTTCTCTCTTGTACGGATAACTCGGCATGGAATTCTTTAAGCCCTGCTCTCCTGAATACCATGACTTTAATTTATTAAAGAATGACTTCATCAACATCTTGGTTTCACCAATATTTGAGCTGTACACAAAAAAGATTGTGCTTTTCACTGGCAGTATCTGAAGTAACCCTTTCCTTTCTTTTTTTTTTCATCTATAGGTTTATGAAATATTGAAAAGAACAACATGTACCAAAGCAAAATATAGCATGGGTAAGGAACTTTATTTAGCTTTAAGATCAATATCATTTTGATGTATTGAAAATAATTGCAAGTTGTAACTGGCTGTGGAGTTTAGATTTTCCCCTGCTTTCTAATTTAATGTATGTGGATATAATTGTTTTATTTGGAAATTTAGTTAATGGAGCTGTTTTGAATTTTTTCAAATGTGAATTCATAAATTCAATTATAAATCAAATGGTAAATGACCGTGTATCCCCTGCAGGTGTTAGATCCTTTGTAGCAGGGCTGGAGGGAGATATAGACCAATGGAGTTGCTCTGCGTTGGTTCAGTTTTACACTCACCGAAGTGGATGAGGGTATTACCAGGAATTTCAATAATTGCTGTGAAAGTCTATGGCTTGGCCCTTTCCTTTTAAGTACAAACCTCACATTTTTATTGTGGGATGGCTTTTCAGTGACTTCAGTGAAATGGTCTTAACTGGTGACTGCCTGAATCTTAAGTGGAACTGAGATTAACATGGTGGAAGAGCCAAGGACTGAGGCATGCACTGAAAGCTGGCCCATCTCTTAAACTCAAAACAGTTGTTGCAAGTCCGTGGGTGCAAAGTTTGTACTGCCATGGTCAGTAGTTTTAGGAGTTCAGCCTTAGGGCTTGTGCTTTAAGAACTAAATTCATATATAGGTGAACATGAATTGCAAATCAGGTCACCTTAAAGATCTGTTGGCACATTTTCCTGTTCAGCTGTTATATACCTTATTTTATAGGCACTGTGATATGTAATATATACTTCACCATGCGACCAAAGTTAACAAATAATTAATGGTAAACCAAATTATATAAGGTTGAAGGCTGAATTCCCTCATATCCAAGTTACTTAGCAGACAACCAACAGAAACAAATTGGTAGGAGAAAAATGCATGAACATGGGAGAAAGTGTTTGATAACTGTTGGAATCTGTCATTTATTTGCCTACAAGCAGTTAAATTAAACAACGGGAACTTGAATTACAGGTAGTTCTGTTCAATATTGACCCATCAGCTGCTTAGAAATACATCAAATAATAGAAGAATAATTATGACCAAACTATTTTCATGCTTTGACTTTTGTGTTGAAGTGACAACATACAATGTACAATTGTTCAGTCCTTATATACACTAAATTTTGGTGTTCAGCCAGTATTAACAGAAGTACTGTTTCCCTGTAGCATGGCAAAACCAAATGCATCTGTGACTTTCAGGACCCTTTTCAAGTCTGGTGCTAGATCATTTTCATTGGAAATTACATATTTGCACTCTTGAAAGGGGAAGGTCATACATCTCAGTTTGAATTCTTGCCTGAGTTGGTTACTCATCTGATTTCATTTTTATTTTTTTTTTGATCCAGAAATGGGAAGCACATTAGAGATTGGTTGAATAGGGCAGAGGCTAAAGGAAAGTAAAGTGTTAGGATTCCTGGATCATTCTGCTACCTGAGACTGGCAAGGTCACACAGTGTGGCTAATAAAAATGTCATTAGGCCAGCCCATCCGTGGGTATACTCAGCATAACTCAATCAGATCCTTTGTGTTCCAGTGCTGGAATGCTGGGTTGTAACCCAACAAAGGCTGCAAATAGATTTGAGCAAACACAGATAATGCTGCAACATTTCTGCCCAGCAGGAAAAAGGCCTCTGCCCAGTGAACACTGGAGTCTTTGTTATTTATTTAGCAAATTTGCAAAAATGGGAGTCTGTCTGCATTGTTAAATACTGCTATGTAGAATAGTACTGTATAGCTCTTCAGTTGGTCACACAGCCCTAGAAAAATAATTTATCTGCTCACTAGCTGTTTCTGCCAGAAACGTGGAAACATTTGCAGACAATTCACAGTACTGTATAATCTTAACTAGGGCTTTGAAAATTAATGATACTGCAGGATACCAAGCACTCCTGGGGCAGCTTCTCCAGCAGGTGATAAGTATCTCAAAAATGTTAATGAACTTGAAAAATTCTCATTTCAAGAACAATCAAAAATGTCTTGGCGAACCTCTAGTGATCTGCTCCCTGGTTCATAGTCACTGTTCCTTCAAATCCAGTCCCACACTCTCCTATTAGCAATGAACTGGTGGGCAACAGGGAGCACACTGTAGCATATCATTTTTCTTTGCTTTTTCTAAATCCTTTTAAATTCTCCTCAATGCCAGTGGCCAGATTATTTTTTTTCATTATTGCCATTCATCAGCTTGGCCTTGCACAAGACAAGTACTTAACTTAGCTCTGATTGAGCACCCGAGACTGGTTTGTTGAATCCCCAAATGTATCCTCACAGATAACATGACACCTTCAGATGTGGGTAATACTCCATAATTGGAAGTAGCTATTAATAATGCCAGCAGCTGCAGCCTGAACATTAGAGAAGTAATGTGCTACAGCCCTCAAAGGTCCAGGTCCAGCCCAGTGGCCTTTGGGAATGGTGCAGTGAGCTGCAGCATTGAAGAGCCCCTCACCATCATGCTACTCCAAACTTACACATTAACTACTCCCTGGCCTAAAGTTAAGGAGCAATACCACACTTGGGAAGGCAAGACTCCTCAAGGTCCCTTGTGCCACATACATTTTATAGATGAAGCATTAAGTGCTTTCAGCCTCATGCATGTCACTAATAAACGGATGTGTAAACAGGGAAAGGAGAGGGAAGAAAGAAGGAAACTACCCTTTTAAATAAAAGACGAAAATGTGGTAAACATGGTAAGTATTACGCCAAGGTCTTCGCAAAGGCTTTCCCTACAATTTCTCTAATCAATCTGAAATCTGAATTCAAAACTTTGTGTGGATGATGCGTGCGTATGCGTGTTCCCGTATGCCATCAATTCCAGCCATATCCTTCTTGTGATCGAGCCTTCTGCTGCACACTTTCAAATCTGCGGGCTTGCCCTTAAATCAAACTGACTTTTCGGAAAATGTGATTTATTTTAATGACTAATTTCAAGTCATTGGCTTCTAATACTTGATTCTCAAATATATATATGACTTCCTCTTGCTCTCTGCAGTCTTCCATTTCATAAAATGAGTCATGTTTAATAACCTATATGATTAAAAATGAAACTACATGGAAAGGAATGAGATGGCAGAAAAGTCATTGTCTGACCAAATGATTGTTATTTTGAGGGAAATCTCCAGGAAGGATGATAAAGTGAGATGGTCTGAGCACGAAATTATAAATAATTGTCATGTCTTTATTTTTCAAGGGATCACCAGTCTACTTGCCAATGGAGTTTACAGTGCTGCATATCCTTTGCATGATGTAAGTGATCTTGGAATATATTTTACATGTACTATCTGACACCAAGAGATCCTTAATGTGTTACATATTAATGGCATCATCCCAAACACTAATGTTCGGATCCTGACTTCCTGCTCACTCGTAGCACGACTATAGTAACTTCTGCAGGTTGTTTCCATCACTCAGCTCACTTTTAGTGAATCCCCCACCTCTGTTCTACCTTTGATGATCATAAGTGATTGAATGTAATATTAGAAGAGTTGTTTCCGTGACTTAGAAAATGAAATGCTTCTGTTATTCCCTAACCTTCTGCTCCTGAGATCCCTGACACTAATGCTAGGAAACATTTATTCCTGGGGGACCAAGTGGCTGGTTCCTTCATCCACATCTCCCTGGCATCCCCCTTGCAAGTACAGAGATGTCAGTGGCTGTGTGTCTGTGTGATTGGTTGCCACTGGAGGAAAAAACCATAAGCAAGAGTTTGAAGTGGCATATTTCACAGGACTGGATGTGACTGCAGAACTTCTTACCAATGAAATCTGCTTTTGAGCAGTTTGGTGAAGTGTCAGGGTATGTTCAACTATAGCGTTGATTGAGAGGATTAGAGAGAGGTGGGGAATTCTGGTGGCACTTGTATGCAAGCTGGGACTCCCCATCCTACCAGAGGTGCACAGCAGTTGGATGCTGATGACATTTTTACTTAGAGGTTCAAGGTATTACTATAACTGACACATGCAGTCTTAGCTAGACCCTTACAGAAAGGCTTGACAGATGTCAAGGGGATGTGGCAGTCATGCTGCTCACGATGTTCTGGCTGTGTGAGCCTACAAGGGCTGTCGAGCCTGGTGTCAGTTTTCCGATGTGGGATGTGAGGATGAAGTGTGTCTTCCTCATTTTCTGCTCTCCTCACTCACACTGGTTTTACATGGCACCTTGGTGCAACTGAGGCCAGAACAGCCTCTTTATCTGCCTGATGTTTATCATGAATGTCAGGCACTCTCAAACTACAGCAATATCGCTTAGAAATCCAGAAAGGTTAAATAAACCTCTCTGCATGTACTTGTCTCATGTCTTTAGACAGCTACTGATAGTCTTGTATATAAGTTATTTATTGTCTTAGTTTACTCCTTTATCGTATTTTAAAATAGCTCTAAATTAAAACCTCAAATCTAATCAGCCCTGAGTGTTTGGAGAGTCTGGATAGGGATCAGCTCTCTCAGCTGGTCTCTTCTCTTTCAAGTGGACTGAGCTGAACCCCAAATACCACGGCAATACCGTGTCCTTTCTCTTGACATTTTTAGGCCACCTTTATCACTTATTCATTCCTTTTTCCCCCAGTGACAGACACTATTACTCTTTTTTAATATGCCTGACGACAGAGGACAAAGTGTGCTATGACAAATGAACTCCTAAAATACAGCATTATTTTACACATTGCTTTTTCTGGTTTTGATGCATGAAGTGAGTGGGATGCACGGGTATGCAAGATGCATAGCAGCCCTGGGCACGACTCGCCAAGTGACTCAGATTTTCTTTTTTTAAAGGGTGACTACGAAGGTGAAAACGTTGAACCTAACGACAGAAAAGTAAGTTGATAGAAAGGGGATTTAACGTATTCACGAGTGTCCCAGTCTGAAGAGTAACCTGTTGGAATCCGGGCATTTGCCAGGGTTTCACAGAAAATCGGGCAAAAGGGCACTAAATGCCAAGCAGTGGAAGTACAGAGGTGCTTTTTAGTGCTTAAATTTGCCCAAATGTGGAGCGTGGTATGGATATGTATAAATCACAGAATTCTAGGGTTGGAAGGGACCTCAAGAGATCATCCAGTCCAACCCCCCTGCCAGAGCAGGGTCACCTAGAGTCCATCACACAGGAACGCATCCAGGCGGGNCGACAGAAAAGTAAGTTGATAGAAAGGGGATTTAACGTATTCACGAGTGTCCCAGTCTGAAGAGTAACCTGTTGGAATCCGGGCATTTGCCAGGGTTTCACAGAAAATCGGGCAAAAGGGCACTAAATGCCAAGCAGTGGAAGTACAGAGGTGCTTTCTAGTGCTTAAATTTGCCCAAATGTGGAACGTGGTATGGATATGTATAAATTACCAAGCTTGATAATGATACATTTCTTGTCATGTTAGTAAGAGTATTGACAGCATTCACATATAATTACTCCTAAAGTTCAGATGGTACAATCTCATGCTCAGTCATATTCTGGTACCCATATTTGACATAAATCCTGCTTCGCTTGATGGCAAGCTCTGGTCTAAGCACTGCAGCCTTTGCTNAAGTTCTTCCTGATATTCACATGGAACCTCCTATGCTCCAGTTTGAATCCATTGCCCCTTGTCCTATCATTGGACGTCACTGCAAAAAGCTTGGCTCCATCATCCTGACCTTCACCTTTTACATATTTGTAACATTGATAATGATACATTTCTTGCCATGTTAGTAAGAGTATTGACAGCATTCACATATAATTACTCCTAAAGTTCAGATGGTACAATTTCATGCTCAGTCATATTCTGGTACCCATATTTGACATAAATCCTGCTTCGCTTGATGGCAAGCTCTGGTCTAAGCACTGCAGCCTTTGCTGAATTGATGTGCTGCTGATTTGAGGTGCGAAGATCAGAATTGGTGGGGGGAGGATGGAGGCACTTGAAAACATAAGCATAAAAGTTATTGGGAAAGGTAAAGATTGAATATTTATCACAAATGAGACACTTGCAGCAAAGCTGTAATGTGTGCTGTTCAGCCAGAGGTTGCCCTGTGGGTGTGTATTGATGTGTTGCGTCATTTTTTGCATGTCTGGTTTGAACTGTGGTTTTATTGCCTGTGAGCTAAAAGACTTTTGTTCATTGTAGTAAAACGAGTAGGAATTATTCTAAGGAAATAACTTTTTGTAAGAAAAAGCAAATTTTTCACCCTTTGCAGAAATGTTGATTTCTTAAATTCAGAGCACAATTGCTACATACTCCTGATCATGCTTCTCTAAAGAAGATAGGGGTGGTTTTTTTCCTTGGATCAGACAAAAATTGAAGTAGAGAGGTTGCAAACGGTTCTCTCAGAAGGAGCTGTTAAATTTGGGTGCCACATATGTTGAGCTTTCAGACTTGAAACTCTGCCTTTCCAGTTTGTTTCATGATACATCTCCAAAGAAGTGCTGTGGACCAACGTGGGCACTGGTTGTAGGAAAAGCAGATCCAAAGTCCTCCAAGATGGTCGTATAAAAGTAGTTGCCCAAAATCAAAGGTCTGCTGGGCCTTAAGGTGCAAATGGCTCATCAAAAGACAGCCCCATCTCTACTGATTTGTGTTAAAAATACCTGTCATTTCGTTATTGAGCAACACATTGCTCAGCCAAAAATAGGATGAAAGTCCATGTTTTCTCAGTGTCTGGATTATCATCTTCATTGTTAACTTTTCAAACCTCACAAATTCACTCATTTCACAAGTTCACTCCATGTTTGGAAATATTTACCTTGGCTTGTGACATCCAGTTCCCTCAAATAATCTTTTGGTATGTTTTGGCATGTCTCTTCTGATTTCTTGAAGCTTTCTTTAATCTAATCCAGTTTTAGGCCAGGCTTGTGCCTTTTTTAACAGCAAAATTAAAGATTTCAGGCATAGAAATGAAGTAAATATTTAGGGCTAGGGCGTTGATCTTCTCTAATCATGTCTTTGAAGCTGTACTTTGAATATCAGGCTGATAAATGTCAGGATAAATGAGATAATTCATTTATACTTTAGGCACAAATTTGGTTTGAAGTGCTGTACAAAGCTGGAAACATACAAAATCTCCTTAGCTTAGTATTTTCCCGATATGCCTGACCAGCTTAGATCATAGGAAAGGAATCTAATTTCCAGCACAAACTTAGCTTGTAAAAAGGAAGTAAAAAAAAAATAATAAAAGGAAGGGTCTTAGCTAGTGCACATGGACATTGAGGTGTCCCAAGTCATTAGTTGTTTCCCAGGCATAGGCAGCTGGCCTTAAACTTTTGGAAAGTGGTTGAAAGAAACCTAAAGCAGAATGGAAATAAAATTTGCAAGAATGTTGCTGTTTAATGAAGGCCTGCCTTTAGGTTTCAGTTTCTGCTCTTATTGTTGCAAGGAAACTAATAAAGATTAATGATTTTGGGTTGTGGAGGGGAAAATCCACAGCCTGCTTGTATTTTTGACGTCATATTTCTGTAAAAGTAAAGAAGCTGGATTTTATTTTTTTGAATGACTTGAACCATTCCAGAAGTACAGCAGTTCCACTTGGAAAGTTTGTGTTAATGATTTGGCAGGAGAATTGCAAAACTGCTCTAGAAACGTTGTTTGCTGTGTGACTTCTCTGTGATCAAATGTAGGGATGGGTACGGGCAGGAGCGGGACAGCCAGTCTGCCTGCCCTGGCTTTGCAGCCTTTACTGGAGCCATGTGGGAGGCTGATGTCTGTCAACTTGTTCATGATGAAAAACTCTCAGATTTAAGCAATAACATCCTGTTTGGTCTGTTCTTCTATGAACAAGATTAATTACTGTCACCCTCCCTGTAACGATAACTGGTTTAGGTCTTGGTTCCTCGTTGCAGTTTCTTCCACAGCAGAGCTGGCTGTGCAGCCCTCACCCATGGAGGTTTGTGTAACCAAGCTCTGAAGTTTTCTGCCTTTTTCTTAATTTTTTACCCAATGTTTGATGAAAAGAAATAATTAGTGATCAGTTCGTGCTCTTACATTTGAGAGAGCAGTAGAAGAGAACAAAAGAGGATGTTGTTGCCAGATGAATTAATGTAAGCAGAAGTGACCGTCAAAGCATCTCCTTCAAACATCAGTAGTTGGTCCAGGAACATCTTGCTACCAAGTTCATGCCACTGGGTTGAAGCAGGGAGAAGAGCAGTAAAGGGATACCTGACTTCACAAGCAGATGTAAAGCTTCTCTTTCCCTTGTCCCACAGAGGTGATAGCTGGGTGGCCAATGAGCACGCTTCATCTTCTCCAGTGTTTTTTACACACACACCAATTTCTTGTTCACTCTGTTAGCTGAACTGAATTAAGAAAAAAATATTCAGATCTGAGAAGTGCTATTTATATATTTTATGAAGTAAAGGATAAGCTGAAGGTCTCAGAGGAACCTATTTTTGTGAGGGATTCAATTTTGTAAATCTCTAATGGGGATCATTGTTTTCCTTGGCTCGTATCCTAACCAAAAGGGTGAGTGGAAAGCATCATGTTCTTTTAGTTTAAAGCTGAAAAACTCTTAAATGCAGCCTTTGAGGCACCTCTGCACAGCATCTCATGAAAGGATCTGTATGGTGAAAACAAACCAGTTTATTCTTAGGTTTTTTCTGTCTTGTATTCAAAGCACACTCATCTTTCACATCCATTCTGCTAGATACCTCCTGTGGATCATAAAATCAGGACAATTCTCCCTGTGCCTGCTGTAGTTACCCATCAGTCCAGTTGCTGAAGAGCCTTTTAATGCACTGGAATTAATCACTGTGTTATAGCATGCTAAATCATCTAATTTGTTTTAAATACTTAATGCAGACTGTGTGTATGGGCAGGTTATGGGTTGAAACCACAAAGTGGTGGGACCGGATCCACAGCATGAGCTCTGCACTTTGCTGGGACCGAAGGAGAATACACTCCTGTACGTGGTACTTCAACCTTCACCTTGCCTTGCTTTTTTACAGCTCCTGTGTGAGGAGTGGGCGAGCTACGGAGTCTTTTACAAATATCAACCAATTGACCTGGTGAGGTGAGAGTTCAGCCTTTAACATTGTGTTTCTGCAGGCCAGCACTGAGGCTGGGCACGGCGATGCTCGTGTGAGTGTCCCTGTAGGGATGCTGCCCTCAGGTGCCATATCAGGGGACTCCAGAGAATGGAGAATTTGTTGGGAGAAAAGGAATTTTCTGTGGATTTACAAACACACTGATGTATCCCACCTCATGTGAAAGCTTGCAGGGGACATGTATTTAAGGAATTTTGTTTGCTCCCGGTGAGAGCTGAGACTCTCTGGAGAAAATGAGGTGCTTTTTTAAGACTATCAGCTCACAGAAGATCCAAAGATACCAATTTAAACAGCAGAAACACGGGGGGGGGGAGGGATGACTAGTTGGACTGACTTCCCTTCATGGTGCCTGTATCTCTGGATTAACTCCAAGCATCATGAGAAAGAGAGTCTTCTGAGAAGAAGAAAATTCCCACAGGTCATCAGATCTTACTTTCTCCATGTTTAATCCAGCTGTGATTTGTAATTTTAGCCATGTTATATTTTAAGAAATAGGAAACATTTCTATCTCTCATTTATTTTTTTTTTGAACATATTTCAGAAAATACTTTGGAGAGAAGATTGGGCTATATTTTGCCTGGCTGGGAGTTTATACACAAATGCTTATTCCAGCTTCGATCGTAGGGATTATCGTTTTCCTGTATGGCTGTGCCACTGTGGATGAGAATATACCAAGGTAAAATAAATAAATAAAAATATTCTGTTATTGGAGGCCGCTAGAAACTCAAAGCAAAACATTACCTTTCTCTATAAATGTTTTGTCACCAATACCTGGGGCGAGCACAGCTGAAACTGTGCCTCCTGCTTTCTAGGGCTTGCCCCGTGCCACCCGTAGCCAGACGCTCCAACAATCCATGTTTGCTGGATGTAGCTTCCTCAGATCTGTCCAGTGCTTGCCAGGGTACAGTGTGCTCCCAACTTTCTCCCTCCTCTTTTGAAAGCTGTGCTTAAAATGAAGCCACCTCTGCACAGATGGAGGAGTTTGCAATCCCACCAATTTCTCCTTCCAATAAGAGATGAAACTCTACCAAGAACTGCGAGTGGGCAGCAGAACTGCAGTGTGCTCCTAAATCATTAGCACTTATTGTTAATGTTACTGGTGGGGTTTGCATTGATGTAGTAAAAATAATTCTTGGCTGGTTGCTCAGGTGATTTATTCTTTTTTTTCTTTTTTTTCCAAACTCAGATCATTATGTTAAAACAAACCAACAAAATACTGCTAATGATGGGGTTTAGTGCTTCCCATCATAAAGTGCTGAGGAGGACATTGTGTGACATAAAGATGAATCAAGAATACACATGCTTAAAATAAGCAATTGTGGTCAGATTAACAAAATCTTGAAGTCTTACTATTTTAAAATTTTTAATAAATTTTGTATTATAATATTTTTAAAGCCCTATGATTTTGCATTATTTGCCCTACATGCATCATCAGCTCTAGACGAAAATTACATCGTTTGTACAAGCATGAGCACTGAGTAACAAAGCAGATAATGGCTATCAAAAAATAGATAAATATTTTTTTTGTTCATTAAGATGGCTTTGTACTGCTTCCAACAGTTGAAGAAGGTCAGAGGGAGTGTCACTGTTGCTATTTCACAGATGGAGAGCAGAGAAGTTAAATTGGTTGAACTCCAGTCTCTTGATACTCAACACTTCCCTTGTAGTTTATCTGTTGCTGTAGTTATATTTCAATCCAAGAATGAGTCTTAATTTCTTTTTTTCTACTGTAAGATCCTGTAGTAAAAAGCACAGAGCCTTATGCCTCTTATAATGCCCTCTTATTCCCTGGAATAGAAGTAGGGCTGGGGACAGAGGGAGATGACAGCCCCACATGAGGATTTCAGCCCCTACAATAGTGTTGGTTACAAACCAGAGCTGCTGGCTGGGGCAAGAGCTGGGAAGCCCTGTGAGGGCAGTACCTGATGGCCCTACAGACCAGGAACAGATGCTGCCCAGAGGAGAAAAGATCATTAGAGCATGGAAGATGGATCTGTACTAACCGTGCTTTTTCCATATCTTGTTGCTTCGTTGTAGTATGGAAATGTGTGACCAGAGAAACAACATCACCATGTGTCCCTTATGTGACAGAACATGTAGTTACTGGAAGATGAGCTCTGCCTGTGCGACTGCTCGTGCAAGTCATCTGTTTGATAACCCTGCAACTGTCTTCTTCTCAGTCTTCATGGCTCTCTGGGGTAAGAAGATATACGCCTTCATGTTAAGGTTTTAATTATTTAAAATACAACAGGAAGAAACAGAAAAGATAAAGCAGTATATTTAGACCCAGGCAGTTAATTATATAAAGAACTTCTCTCTTTTTTTTTTTCCCATGAAACTGTCACCCTCAAATTTATATTCTGGACTGAAGGCTAAAATTCAAAAAAGTTGCTCAAGATGAATATCAAATGAAATTGTTAAGCATCTGTCATAAAACTGCTGCGTGGTATGTCAAAATTTCATTAACAGGATTGCACAGCTTGCCAAAAAGTAGAAAAAAAAAACCTATTTGCAGAGCCAGCTTCCACTTTAGAACATTACAGAAGAAATGTATTAATGTACTCCGGGGTTGAGGGGAAGGGCTCCGCAGGGAAGTATAATGGCCTTTAGCATCTCAGGACAAACCAACATTGATTCTTGAGTGTGCTCAGAGATGCAATGAAGTTTATCATCAGGCAGACATCGTACGTGTAGACAATGAAGCAGGAGCAGTAGTGTTAGGTATTTTTTCTGATGCTGACTGCCCTTGTACTTTGAGCACGTCACTTAACCTGTCTTGGCACATCTGTAAAATTTGATTAAAAATATTAACCCTCTCATGAGATCATTGTGAGGGTGTCTTCAGGAATTGTTCTTGAGGGCTTTTCTCCTCCCTGCTGGAGGAGGGATGTGGATCTCTTTGCTCGGGCACCAGGTGCTGGAGGAGAGGAGCCTCCAGACATCCTCACCAGGGCCTGTTAAGATAAATGGGAATTGATGGGTTCCAAACCCCATATTTGTAACTGGGAGCCCCATACAGAGAGACTACAGAGAATTGGGAAATGTGTGTTGTTCTCCCCAGATTTGAAGTTTGATAGCCACATACTCCCAGCATTAGTGAGAGCAGCACAAGATGATGTTTGCCATTCTTGTACACCTCGCTGTGAGTTGACAAATAACCTGGTTTGGATTATATTTAATCTTAAAAACGTAGCCTGTGATTTTATTTGTTCTGATGTGTGAGGAACTGTTTTTATATTACCATTCCTCTGAACTGATTTTAGTACAATTCCATATCATTCAATTTAAAGCAGTGTCTTTTTTGACCAAGGTCTCCGTGTACAATATGAGGCTTAATATCTGAGATAGTTTTGGAGTGGGATGTGAAATTCCTTGTTCTTCAGGATCAACATAAAATTTTATTGTGGTACAATACCATATAAAATAAATGTTGTCTGAAAAAGGTCTTTTTGAATTGGGAAAATCAGAACTTTTTCCACAGAGTTTTGAATTTCTGTTATGGCAAATTTAATTTCTAAGGAATCATCAAATTTATTTTTTTAAGAAATGTAACAAGCACTTTATTTTTTTAAGGAAATAGCATCAACAAAATTTGTCTCTATGCAGGCACACATATGGCCTCCAGTGCCATTTGTGAGCACCTCTGCACATAAGGAGAAGTTTTATTAGGTTCATGTGCAGCTGAAGAGCTGAGGCAGAGGAGACCCCAGTGACCTGTGCAGGTGACCCAGGGCACCCTTAGCATAGCAAGAAAATTAGTTCAGTTATTGTGGGCAAGCATTTGTCCAGGCTTCTTTTGTGTCGTGGTGGTATTGGAACACCCTGGAGAACTCACACAAGCATTAAAGTAGCCATGGCACTGAGCTGGGACCTGGTCAGACACTCAGCATTAAAACATGGACTGTGGCCCAGTGCTAAATAAAATGTCAGAGAATCCAGATAAGATCATCTGGACAGTAACTTTGGGAATTTTTAAGCTCCACTTACGGGCTCAGATGGAATGTGGAAGTGCAGGTAGGCTTGGCAGAGCAGTGGGGCATCGCTACCTGGCACGTTCACCAGGGGCTTTTGCAACAAGCTGGCTGTCTTTCAGACACAGGCTTTTCATTTTCCATCCTTGTGAGTCGGTGCCACGGGAGGATTTCTAGTAGCACTTAGGAATGACATCTCGTTCATTTTCCATATTTCTTGCTGCATGTGGAAGCTGCAGGTGCCAGGGTGAGAACTGCTGGTGGCAATTCCAGGACCCTCTTAAGGATACAGCCATGGCCATTCCAATTTACAGGAAGCCTACTGCTTGTAAAGGAGCTCAGTTGTATGTTTTGCACGTGAGATTTTCACTTGGAAGTTGAATGAATGTTGTGACCCCAGCCTGGTTCCAGTCATGAGGGTGCCCTTTCCTCTCTATTAAACTTTCTTACCCTCTCCCTGCCTCTGATTTTTCTGGATATGAATGTTTCTGAGCACATCTGTTAATACTCACTGCAGGAAACTCCCTTGGGAACACCATTTCTTGGTAGACTTGCCTCTTTCATAATCACTTATTTATTATACAGCACTGGTGGATTCCCAGCATCTAAATATGTCCTCTGAGAACTTGCTCGGTCTCAGAAGCATGGACTGATATAGACCAGGATCATTCATTGGGACCCCAGAATTGCTTTAATGGGGTTACTTTTCTGTAAGTCTTTTCCATCAAAAAGTAAATGGCAGTGTTTCTAGTTGTAAAAACCCTTAAAGGCTTCCTCTTTAACAGCTTGCCCACCTGCAGCTTTCACACTGGCTTGAGAGTTTGGGTTTGGGTGTGATGCTTGGAGCTTACTGCACCATTGCAACCACTAGACAGTTGTAATTATAACACTATAAAAATGCTTTATCTTGATATCTTTGAGGAAATAACTGTACCATCAGTACAAGGCTCGTTAAATCATTTGTATTTCATATGGACAAAACACAGGTTTATGTGGCTTTATGGATGGAATTCTATGCAGATGAAGAACAACAATATCATCAGTCACACAAACAAGTATTTAAATAAGTTTGGGTGTCTGACTTTCTTATACCTCTTTAAAAATTGTAGGCATCTTTCTAACATGAATCTGTGGATGTAATAATTTCCCTTTGTTTTAGCTGGCCTAGATAGAAGGGTTGGCTCCTACCACTCTTTCTCAGTATTTCCTAGATAGACATGACTGTTGAATAAAAGAGTAACAAAAATTAAGTGAACCCAGGCAGTGTACAGCACAATATTGCACCTGTGGAGACCTTTTGGAGGCAAGAACTTGCAGATGTACTGCAGGTGAAGTGGAGCATGGCCACCATGTCTCCTAAGACAAATCCCAGAGGATGATGTGATTTATTTTAATTTTTATTGTTTTTTTGGTGAAATGTCAAAATAATCCTTAAACTGTCATTTCAGCTGCCACCTTTATGGAACACTGGAAGAGAAAACAGATGCGTCTCAACTACAGGTGGGACCTGACTGGGTTTGAAGAGGAGGAGGTTTGTCCCTTCAGTTCTGACTCTTTGATTTCCACCGTGATATTACCAATAGCTCCTGAGCCCATAGACATTGTCTCACAGGGAACTGCTTTTGGGGGGGTTCCATCATTTAGAAGAAAGGAAAATCCTATGCATGAACTATTTGAGGATTTTATAGCAAGGGTATGACTAGTGTGTCTTGTTGCCCTAGAAACATAATTGTATAGCCTCAAAATCTAATTTTTTTTTTGAAGTGTGTAGTTGGGTCACACCTAGCAGCGTAGGCATGGAATATACAGCTCAGACATTACTCCTGGGCTGATGTCAGGGTGCTAACAACAGAGAACCTCATTCATCTCCCACTGCTGTAAATCAGAAATTAATGTATTGAAGTTGATAAAGTTACAGCATTGTAAAAAAAAAAAAGCACTGAAAAATTCCTATTAACTTTAATGATGCAGGATCAAGCCCTGACTTGGAAAATACCTAAGAAAATACTGCCAGACATGTGGGCTTGGGGCACTGGGGGGAATATGGTGTGTAGGTGTATTTTATTTTTTTTTTAATTTGTTAAAAAATAATATCTCTAGCCAGGTTTAAACTAAATGTGCTAAATAACATGAAAGGGAGAAGGGCCAAATCTATACGAAAAAAGGTCTTAAAAATCAAGGAAGCTTTAGAAAGAAAGGAGAGAAAATCCTCAGCCAGCTGAGAAGCTGTATCCCACCTTTTTGTTTTTAATTTTGTTGCTTTACAAAAAAAAGGAAAACACTTTCCTAGACCATAGCACAGTCCCAGTGGGTCCCTTCCATTTTCCCATCGTGTGTGCTGTGAAAACCCCTCTGCAGGATCTGAGCTGGGACCTGTGGCTTGCACAAGCATTCGTGGCTTTATTTGCTGGCTGGCCAGCTGATTTTTTTACTGTTGTTATTATTAAAAGAAGTATGACTGCCCTTGTCATATCTCTAGATGTCCTAAATAGATACACAACAAATACTGCTCATGTGAGACAAAAACCTCACCAGCCCTGGGTTTAACACTCTGCAGCTTGATGAGCTTGGCACAGTTATTGTTCCCCTCACCCCCAAAATCTTTCTGCTTTAATTATCCCCTCTTAACAGGTTTATCTCCTCCATAATATATTTAGGCACATTATGCCAGCAGCCCTATGCAGTGTGCTTTGCTAGATCATACCTATTTTACTAGGAGATAATATAGGGATTTATTTCCTGGATACTATACTGCTCTTTTATTTTTGGTAACTCGTTGTTAGCCTACATGAAAGTAGAAAGGATTAAGTGTATCTTTCCAATGTCTGTCCCCTTCATGTTGGAGTTTGGAGCTCTGCACAGCAGCTGTTAATACAGTATAGTTTATTCTTTGTTTTGTGTAGTCAACTCTAGATAATACACTCATGAGTTTAAGCAGAGTTGAAGCTCCTCCTGTTTCTGAGTCAGGGTTTCAGGTGATACACTAAAACCCAAAGTGTCACACATTCTGGTGTCTTCAGGGACACCTAGTTCATACAATACTCACAGGAATGTTAGTTAATGTAGAATGTGAGTAGACTGATTTTCTTTGGTAGCGTGTAGGCATCCACTGTACCTTTGCCTGTTTCATGTAATTTTTAAAATATAAATCCAATATGATCTGCAACAGTTCAGTAATCAAATTTTTGTTTTGTTTTGTTTTTTTCTTGTTTTTTGTGTTTTTTTTCTGGTTTCCTGAAGGAGGCAGTCAAGGTTTGGAAAACATTTTTTTTTAAATTGCTCCTACCTTTTTTTATTACATGTCTCTGGTGTCATCTTTTGATCTTCACCTCTTCTTTTTCGAGCATCAGATTTTCTTTAGATCTCCCACTGATTACTTTGCCTTTACACCCTCCCTCTCTTCACTTATCCAGACTTTTTTCAGCTCTATTCTGTTTCCCATCCGATGCATAATTGTGAATTCTGAATCTTCTGTGATGATCATGAATTCTGAATCCATGAATCTTTCTGAATCTTTTGGCTGTCTCTTCTGGGTGTTTCCTACATCCTTCAATGCACACGGATAATCTGTGGATGCTGTCCAAGACACAATTAGGGGAAGACCCCAAGTGACAATTTTCTGGGATCCCCAAGCCAAGTATTTTCCATGCTGACAGCAGATAACTGTTTCCCTCATGAGCTGAGGATCTCTGAAATGACACTAATGACATGCAAAATCTAATTCTTATCAAAAAGATGGGTAATTAAAATCTGAGCATAATGTCACATGGTATGAACCGTGCTGTCTGCAGGTTGTGCTGCATGCTTTTATGAATTAAATTTAATCCACATAGCCTTTCATGATTTGATTGCTGTCTGTCTGATCATGAGTGCAGATTGTTCTGCAGCTGCTGCTGTAGAATTGCAAATGATACAGAATTTAACATTTTTTTAATTACAGCCAACTATCGATTGGCATGAATGACATACCAAGTGAACTAAAATTCAGTTAAAAAATTTGGAAATGATCAGTAAATCAGCCTGCAAACAGTTCGTATGTAGCTGATACAGAAAACAAATAATTTTGCTTTTTATTAAATAAGACTTATTTCACAGGATCATCCAAGAGCAGAATATGAAGCTAAGGTTTTAGAAAAATCACTGAGAAAAGAACACAAACAGAAAGAGGTATGGTAAAATATCCATTTGTTCCACTTAACAAAAACACTTTGAAAAAGAAAGTTGTTATAGCAGGCACTGACCCAAGATTAAGAAATAGATAAAAATTAGAGTCACTGCAGGTGGTGTTTAAATTCCAGATGTCTTTGATCCTAGCATACATGGGATACTTGGTGTATGCCAGTGCACAAGACCTGATTAAGTCTAGAAATGTCTTTAATAATTAGATACTGGAGTGTGGCTTAAGGAAGCTAATTGAGCCCGATTGAAGGGGTGCTCCTGTTGGGCTAAGGAATCAAGTTGGAGAACACTGTAACAATTTTATTCTGTGCTACCATAAGTATCTAGAGCCCCTCAGGAGAGGCTCTCCATCTCGCTAGGCTTTTTTTGTAAATAAAAATATTACTAGAGCTTTAAAAAAGAGTACTAACACAAATTTCCTTGCCAAATTCCAGCTTTGATAGTAACTTTCTGCCTTTTTAAAAACATAACTGCCATTTTACTCCACTGAATAAGGTACTGCTCACTTCTGCTTTTCACTTGCTCTTTACATCGCCGTGAAAAAGATTCTGCCGGTCATCCCTGGGGCTGTGCCTCTCGCCAGCAGCCAGTGCAATCCCTATGAGCTGCTTCCCTGTCCTGCTGAAGGCTGTAACTCCTTCCCTACTACTGTCTGTCAGCAGCAGATCGATTTGAAAAAGCTCCTTTTCCACCCTACCAGAGGTTATTCCCCCTTAACTGCAAGAATCCAGCCATTTGTTTGATTGTATTTAAGCAGAGAAGTAAATGCTGCGGCACAAACTAAATCCGTCGGCAGAAATTCCTCTTTTGTATCTGTTGCCAGTGTCATAGTCACATGGAACCATCCCCTAAATTGGGATTTTATGAAAACCCTATGAAAATACAAGTGCAATAACGAGGATAACATGAAATAAGCTTTAAGAGACAGCATACATAGACTGGACTGGCGTTAAACTGAATGCGTCCAATTTTGTGATGTGCTTACACCCAAATATCATTGGGTCCCTCTTAAAAGATGCTACAAAGCAGTGGTATGTTCCCATTAATCTATAGGATACAGTATGTAAGTGGTTCAGCACTATGTGCTTACTCACAATACAGCTTTAAGAACCCTTGCAGAAGAGAGAGAATTCGGGTTGCTGCCCTCTTATCAGGTGGATAAACAATGTTGGAATACAGACTTTGTTGTATTCTGCTAAAACCCTGCAACTCATTTACTTTTGGGTATATTAGGAATTCAAATCTTAAATGTGGTAGACCGTAGGGTAATCAGACAATAAATGGTGGCCTTAAAATAGGAGAGTATGAAAGCTGAGCAATTAAGAGAGGATATTTTTTTTTTTAACCAGACTGTAACTTTCTGGGCTGTGTTCAATTTGGATATTGCTAATTTGGGAAACATGAGAAAAGGAGGTTTTTCTGAAAGATTCAGTAATTATCTTTCATTGGGATCTAGCGTGTTAAAAGTTCAAATTCAACAGTTGTAAGACAACTTGGAAAAATCTTCTTAAAGAAAAAATATCTAAAGGTAAACCAGAAATTGCTCATATTTGTCAAGAGAAGTCAAGTTAAAACAAAAAAAAAATAAAGGAAAAACTTTTTGGACATTCTTTATACATCATAAAGGAAAAAGAAGGGCACAATCCTAAATTAAAAAGGGAATATCCTTTACAGGATTGCTTGATCCACCCCAGGATTTGGAGCAAGAGTTTGTCTTTTGTTGTTCTCTTTTATTAACCTAAAGCTGAAACGCAAAGCCTTAGGCAAACTAATAGAGCATTCACTTGTGGCTAAACTGCTATGTATGCCGGCTCGGTAGAGAGTGTATAGATTAATTCAGCAGTGCTTTGTGGTGCTATATTGCCCGATCCTTTTTTTGTTTCCTTTGACTGCCATCAGAAGCATCGGTATTTTCCAGAAGAGACAGCAAACAAATGGAGACAAAGAGTTAAGACAGTCATGACTGGGGTGAAATTGGTTCTTTTTATTCAAACTTATGAAGAAACTCAAATTATGAGTAATTATGGAAGACACAAATCAATTTGTTTTTGGCTGTTGAACCTTTGTTTAATATTCACATTCAGTTCTGGGTTTCTTCCCTCTCCTTTCCTTGTTTCTTCAGCACTCTTTGGGACACTGTTCCTATGCTTTGGGAATGGCACTGCATGGCTAATCTTAGATTTACCATCCTGGACTGACGTTACGTTTTGCAGTGGAGCATGGGCCATGTGTTGAAAGAGTTGCTTGCACTTCCTTGAGACAACGTGCATGTAATAAAAATAGATTTTTAGTAACATTTTTCTGTTCATTATAACGCGTGCGTCATCTCCCGTAATGTTCCTTTTGTTGTTTATTTTCTGGTGTTTAGAAACAATTCCCGGCATCAAAGTTTATGAAGGACTCTAGATGAGAAATACTGTTCCAAATTAAATTTTCACAGCCAAATTCAGGCTGTGGCTGGTTGACTGGGTTTTAGGGTATCCTATAAAGAGTTATTCTATGTGCGCATCTGAACTCCTGTTGGCGTGGTCCATTGGATACCACATGGGTAGTCAGGTAGTTAAAAATCACTCATATTGAAGGAATTTCAAGTCTCATCACACACCAAAACAAGATCTTCCCTGTCAACCTTGCGTTCATCATGGAGTTACCCAGTAGCACACTTAACCTGTGCTTCAGTGGAACCACTTGTGCAACTGCAAAGCTGCAGATATTAACTGGGGAGGGAGAAGGGAAGACGGAGAATTTTTCCAGGGAAAGCAAAAGAAAATATTTAACAGTAAGAGAGATCTTACTTCATGGTTTATGACAGCCTATTTGCATGTTTCCTTCAAAAAGTACACAGAAAAATCTGTTTTATTTATATACTCGCAGTGTAGGCGCTTGACCAATCCAACCTAGATACGGAGTAAACAATTTGCCTGTGTGGAATTGTAACTGTAAACACTGTGTCTTTGCATCTTCTAACTGGTTGTGTACTTGCTAGCCTTTTTTTTTCCCCCCCCTCTGTTTTTGTCACGTGCAAAATCACATGCTCCATCTTTATTAAATGTACCCTTTTTTTTCCCAAAATTTTAGACAGATAAAGAAAAACTGACATGGAAGGATCGTTTCCCAGCCTATTTAACCAATTTTGTTGGCATTATCTTCATGGTAAGCATCACCTGCCAAAGCTTGAAATGTGTTACCGAGTCATTGTATAGAACAGAAGTGATGGAAATATCAGTGAAACCATGACAGACTTCATCAGACTGATGTGGTTTGCATTGGCTTTTCCCCAGTGAAAAAATTCAAGCATTTTATTTTTTTATAATCTAAAATATTTTCAAGAGCTTGAATTTCTACTTTGTCATCTCTTTCTAGTAAAGAAATAAGTGTAAAGGAAAAATGAGGGCATGGAAATAGAAATTACCAAAAATTACCAAAAACCCAAAATTACTTAAAAAGTAGAGAGAATCCTCTCAGAAAGTAGTCAGGAAGTAGAGAGGGCCTCATTTTTATACCAGACTTTTTTGAAAGCAGTGATGTGGCCAATTGCAATCCTTATTACAAGGACTTTTAGTAAATCAGTCAAATTAGGGGTTATACCATGTAACAGGAGAATTGCAAACAGAACACTTCATTCAAGAAAAATGTAAAATAATGATGAGAACAGCCTTTTCCCATTTGCTGGTAAAGCATCAGCATTTAAAACAAATTTTGAAGGAAATAATAATAATTCAAGACATGGAACAGATTGGCAGATGGATAAAAAGAGCTTAAGCCCTTTTCAAATGTAGAATGCACCAGACTAACTTGATTCATCGGTTTTTTGGAGATTGGGATTCTGCTTTGGGGTTGGGTTTTTTTTCATATTTGTTTTTTCAGAGAATGGAAATGCAGTAAATCTGATCTCCTCAGCTGAAGAAACGGGAGTTTAGAAGAATCACATTTTTAAATTATGCCTCTATTAAAGCAATGAAAAAATTGAGTAACATTTTGTGCACCTCGACATTGCCAGGAAGTGCGTTGATTTAATCAGATTTAATTTCACTTCAGGATAACAACAGCATAATAAGCTTGAGTAGGGTATTTGAAGGCTTGTGTGCAGACTTAGGCTGAAATACTTCTCTCTGCTTCAACCCTGGCTTTCTTTTACAATAAAGCAAATACCATATATATATGCTGTTGGGGTTGGAAGGAAGCTCACTAATACTTTTAATATAAACAAGTAGTTTACATTTAGATGCCTTTAAAAAAAACCCTTTTGCCTGTGATTGTGGCACCCTTGTGCCAATTTTTTCATGTTATGATCAAATTACTAGCAAAAGAGGATCTTTTCCCATGGCACATCAAAGCGATTGGGAGCCTTAACGGAGAATTGGGTGGATGTGGCCCAGAGATCCAATTTTTAAGGTCACTTCTAAGTCCCAAGCAAAGTATTTATAGTTAAATCTTGCAGGTTGGGCTGACGTTCGCTATAGTGTTTGGAGTCATCATCTACAGGATCTCGACTGCCGCGGCGCTGGCGATCAGTTCAACGCCCTCGGGCAGGTCAAGCGTTAGGGTCACCGTCACCGCCACCGCAGTCATTATCAATTTGGTCGTCATCATCATCCTGGATGAAGTCTACGGCTGCATTGCCAGGTGGCTAACTCAGATTGGTAAGTTTAAATCCTCAACTGACACTTGCTAGAGCAAGCTTAAATGAGAGGACCCAAAGGACTGGCTTTCATGATTAACTTTAAAGAGGTAAACAAGCCCAGGAAATTCAAATGTACGGCTAAAGGTCTAACCAGCTACTTACAAATCCCAAAGTACACGTGGATTCGGCTTTATTTTAGAAGTTTTTATTTCAGCAGTGGTTTTACTAATCACTAATCCAGTTATGGGTGATGAGGATACAGCAGACATTCCCATACCTAATCTTGACCTTCACTCTTCTATATCACACAATGACTATTTTAATTTTCTGCCATTTTTCATTTGGCGTAAGACATGTTGAGAAGTACAAAATTGGGAGTGCAAAAAAACACCGTAGAAAAAAAATATAATTTGAGTCATTCCAACAAGCATCAGTGACAAAAGGTCCAGAAATCTTTTCAGATAAGTTCTTGTCCGTCTGCAAATGATCATCATGCAGGTCAGCCAGGTGTGGAGTGAACTTGGAGTTACTGTTGTAATACAGCTGAATGGTGGGATCCTCAGCAGATTGACTGCTGACCTCAGTGAGGCCATGTTGCTTTAATGTATATGTATACATATATATATATTGCTATAAATACAGCAAATTTATTTAAAAAAATATTTGCTTAAAAGATGGCTGATGTTTTTCAAAGTCCACGTTTATAAGATCTTGAAACGTTCCAGGTAGGATAATTCCTCAATGTTTCTTATCCATGTTCCATTGGTTCCAGAGGTGCCAAAAACTGACAAGAATTTTGAAGAGCGGCTGATTTTTAAGGCTTTCCTGCTGAAATTTGTCAATGCCTACACACCCATTTTCTACGTTGCTTTCTTCAAAGGCAGGTGAGTTATGCAAAAGGTTGTTCAGGGTTTCAGCTTGTTGCTTCTGAGAAGCTGTAGCTGAGCTAAGACCGTAGTTGGATGATAAAGTAAATCTGGCTTAAAGACTCCTCAGTATTGACCTAAAATCTCTGCAGCCTCATGGGATAAAGCAGGGACCTGGTACACTGCCAGTTCAAATTTGTTAAAGCCATTTTGTTAAGATAACTTTGTACATTCACCTACAGTCCCCCATCAAGCTATTTACTGCTGTCTATTTACCACTCTTAACTTTATATCATAGCAAGTATCATCTCTCTTCTCACAACCAGCATGAAAGCACAAGGCTAAAATAAATAGTCTGTGTGGCACGTTCCAGCTAACACAACAGAAATGAGGATTAGTTTAGAGCATTTCTGCCAAGATATACCCATAATATTGTAGGACACACAACTTGCAGTTTTACTGAGTTGTTTGCTCAGTAAACAGGATTTACTTGTTAAAACAAAATGAAAGATAATTTTACTTATTCACTTTTTCAGGGCTAAAATTAGGTGGTCCTTCTCAAAGGCATAGAGTTGGACATAAATGACTTTAGGAATCAAGTATGAAAATTATAAAATACATATGAAGTTTCTAATTCTAACCATTGTGCCCTAGATTTGTTGGACGTCCAGGAGACTACGTCTACATTTTCCATTCTTTCCGAATGGAAGAGGTAATTGCATTTTCACACTGTCTGTGGTCATGTTGGGTGGGAGCACCTTCTGCCCCTGCCACAGAGATGCAGTAGGTGTTGTCTTGAGTCCCTAACATAAGAAACACATGGACCTGTTAGAGCATGTCCAGAGGAGGGCCATGAAGATATCAGAGGGCTGGAGTACCTTTCCTAGGAAGACAGACTGAGAAAGTTTGGGTTGTTCAGCCTGGAGAAGAGAAGGCTCTGGGGAGACCTTAGAGCACCTTCCAGTACCTGAAGGGGCTACAAGAAAACCGAAGAGGAACTTTTGACAAGGGCATGGAGTGACAGGGCAAGGGGGAAGGGTTTTAATTTGAAAGAGGGGAGATTTAGATTGCATGTGAGGAAGAAATTCTTTCTTGCGAGAGTGGTGAGACACTGGCCCAGGTTTCCCAGAGAAGCTGTGGCTGCCCCTCCTTGGCAGTGTTCAAGGCCAGGTTGGATGGGACTTGGAGCAACCTGGTCTGGTGGGAGGTGTCCCTGCCCATGGTAGGGGGGTTGGAACTGGATGATCTTTAAGGTCCCTTCCAACCCAAACCATTTGATGATTCTGTGTTCTGACTGACATTTCCTCTGTCCACACTAGTGTGCTCCAGGCGGTTGCCTCATGGAGTTGTGTATCCAGCTCAGTATTATCATGCTGGGCAAGCAGCTGATTCAGAACAATTTATTTGAGATTGGCATCCCGTAAGTAGCGACTTTTGGTTGTTTTGTTGTTTTGGGTTTTTTTTAACTACGTGTTTTTATGATCCATGCAATACATGGTGTATCCACTGCCCCTTGATGCCAACATGGTTCATAGGCTACCTGCAAGATTTTTTGCAGTGTGTTTGCTGCATTGCAAGTACCTGCATCCTCACTGCAACTGCAGCCAGCAATGAGGATGGCTTTGGAAATTGTCAGGCAGTCTATTGCTCCCCTACTGGTTAGTAAGAGCTGTAATGCTGAATATGCAATTCAATTATGACCATGTTTCAGTGCCGCTGTATGCTGATCCCTGATGCTTTCAGCATGTTGTGGCTCTTGCACAGTTTTTATGAAAATGAAGTGTGGAGTTTATTGTGTCTGTTAATGTAAAAGAACTGTAAAATGAGCACTGTGACCAGAATGGCATGCTAACAGAATCATTTCCCTTTCCCCCAGAAAAATGAAGAAATTTATACGCTACATGAAATTAAAGCGTCGGCGTTCTTTAGACCATGAAGAGCACATGAAAAAAAAGCAGCGTTACGAAGTGGACTATAATCTGGAGCCTTTTGCAGGACTTACCCCTGAATACATGGAAATGAGTGAGTGAGGAGGAAAGAAGGTGTTTTAAACCATAATTAATGGGATGGAAAGCTGAGGTTTTTAGCTGTAGACTAGATGGACATAACTTAATTATTAAAGTATATAGCCTCAGACTGCAGCATAGTTCAACCAAACGCTGGCTGCTTCAGGGTTGAGTTGTGCTCACTGCTGTTCATGAGCCCTTCCTTTAGCACTCTGGGTTAGATATTTTCTTTCAAGCCAGGTGACGTGTCACTGTCAGGTTGCAAATGCAAATGATTAAATGGCATAAGCTTGAGATCGTGAGGCACATTTTGTCATCAGTCGCACCCGACATTGGAAATAAGTTTCTTTATTCAAATTTGACCATTTCCACTGTGTTCTCCCACCAGTTTCTGTTTTCTGAAATCTGGATTAAATCTTACAAGAGAGATATGTGCCTGTAGGCCACATTTTACTTGACAGATCACATAGAATTCTTTTTTTCAAGTAATATATTGAGTTGAGTGAGCGATATGGAATTTAAGCAGCGTGTATCAGCTCTACATTGCTGCAGCTGTACAACTACATTTCTTCTACTTTCAATCTTGAAAAGGCTGAGAAATGGTTCAACGTAATGCTGTTTGCTGCTGTATTAGGCATTCCTAAAGGATCTGTCTTAAAAGAGCAACTTTATTTAGTATTTTAAGGAATGACTAAGCAAAAATAGTGGTAAAGGATATTAAGTATACAAATACCCAAAATTGGCATGCCCAATAAATGCAGGGAGAAATTAGAATATCTGATGACCCTGGTGTTCCAGAGTAGTTGAAACAGATTGAAATTTAATGGTAGAAACTACGAGATCATGCTGTCAGTTCCTAAAAATAAGAAAAAATGCAGTTACTGAGATCAGTGTTTGGAAATAACAGAGGAAGAGAAAGGTCAGGCACTAACAGTGCCAGGATGACTATGACATCAACATGATGTCCTCATCAAACAAAAGCAAAGATGATCCCAGGTTGTAGGAAGCAAGTTATTCCCAGTAAAGACAGAAAATCAGTCAGTTTTGAAGACTGTAGGTCGCTATGCTTCAGAAGAGAAAGCTTCTGGTGGAATTGGTGAGGGCTAAAAACCTACTGAGTGAAGCAAGTCTATGTCAGAGCTAACACAGCCACTGCTGTAATCCCAGATCACTTCTGTGCCAGCCCCACAATTTTTTTTAGAGCTTCCCCATCATTCTGGCTACTTCGCTTTGCCTTTTTCAAGCAGTGCCTGAATGGAGCAGTGGTTGGGCAAACCATGCCTGACACAGCAAATGTGATTTAGTCTCTCAGCGAGTGTTGTCTTGGTAGAGTTTGGGGGGATGGCATTGATGTGATGGTGCATGCATTGGATAAAGGCTGACCACAGCCATTGAAATGGTTGCATTTTCTTTTCAGTTATTCAGTTTGGGTTTGTAACTTTGTTCGTTGCATCCTTCCCACTGGCACCTTTGTTTGCTTTGTTGAACAACATAATTGAAATCCGTCTGGATGCAAAAAAATTTGTGACAGAGCTGAGGAGACCGGTAGCAGTCAGAGCAAAGGATATAGGTAAGTGCATGTTGCTATTGCTATCCCTGTTTGTTTATTCCTGGATTGATAGCAGGATATTATTATGCTGAGATAGTTTCATTAACAGGCAGATATTTATAGGAAAATTCAAAACATCAGGCTGTGGCTTAACTGAACTGTCATAACTTATTGAGCCATTAATTTTAAAATAGAAAGAGCAGCACTTTAAATTCAGATAAATATTTTATTAAGTATACAATATCACTTTTCAAATCAAAATGATCAATACAATAGCAAAGTATCTCGCACAGTTCTGCACATCAACAGTCCTTCCTGGCAATGCAGTTTTCTTGCAGAAGCAAAAATTTCTGCACTTACTTTGAAAAATTGAAAGCTGCAGTGAAGCAGCTGAAATTAGGCTCTGCGGTTGTCCGGTGACAACAGAGCATCCTCCCCTTACTGCAGGGGGATAACAGATATGGGTGTACCTGCTGAGAAAGCTATTTCTCCCAAATGTTGGTTACTTATGAATAAAAAGGTCATTAAAATAATTGTTCATATTACAGAGCCAGTCAGCAAGAGCAGAGAAGTTTGATCTGTTCCCAAACTCAGGGTTCATTCTGATATGATGCAAGCAGAGTTTTCCTTTGGGCGCATCCTTGTGCCCTAGGGTCATGCTAGAGTGGAAGAACATGTTATGTTTTGTCATGTTATTGCCTTGACCATGATACTGCTTTTGGGGTGTTTTATGGCTGGCTCATTTGATGCTGCAGGCTAGGGTTACTGGTGGAGATGTTAGGAGGAGTGGTAGATTTTTTTGTTGTGATTTTGGGTTTTGAGGTGTTTTTAGTTTTGTTTTTGAGAGAGTGTTAATTGCAATTGATTGCAATTCAATCCCACTTTTTTGGGTGAGAGAACCCCACTTCTTTCACAGGCATCCCAAAGTCAGAGACTGAGATGGCCACAGACAAACCAGACAAGTTTTTAGGGCAGGCATCAGCAGAATCAGGAAAGGGAGAAGGTCGCACCTACTGCAGGCAGTGGGTGACCACTGGCAGCAAACAGAGGTCTATCTCTGCTTCCACTGATCCTGTAATATCTGTTCCTGAAGATTAATTCTGTACTGGGTCAAGGCTGGCTTGTGTATGCTGTGCCAGAAGACCAAAGCTATATGAAGTATGAGTTAGTTACCAAGCAAAGAATTTGGCCAGGCTGGAGGAGTCTTCCAGGGATGTCACCCTGTGTAAAGCCTCCTACATCTTCCTCTTCAGACCCAGAATAGGAGAGTGGCTCATCAGGGCTTTAACCACACGGATCTGGTAGCAGATTTTTCCATCAAGACTGAATCTTGCACCTTGATTGCTTCAACTAAAGAGAAATTTCCAAGCTGTCCCTAATGACCAGGAGGCTGTTGGAGAGGCCAGCATGAGGGTCTGTCTCATATTTGCCCTCCTCTTCCTCAAAAAAGCTTTTAGCTTAAAGCCTCAAAAAAAAGGTGCCTGAACAGCTTTGAAAGACAGAGTTATTAAATTAAGGTCATTAAATTAATCTCTTATTTGTTCTGTTTTTATTTAAAATACAACTCTAGTTTGGCAAAGTCATAAGTACTCCTAACACTGTTAATTAAAAGTGTAATTTATCTAATTTTAATGACTGGAACAGCATTTAAATGTTTGTCTCCTTCCTTAGGAATCTGGTATAATATCCTCAGAGGTATTGGAAAACTTGCTGTCATAATAAATGTAAGTAATTTGGCATGAATAAAATTTTAATTCAGTAGGCTGGCTTTTCCATTCTGCTCCATTAGTTTTATTGCAGCATAAATCCCTTAAAATCAAGTGAAAGTGTATGATTTAGAAATATTCTGAAATACTGGAGAATTGGGTGCAGTGTTTATTTTAAAGCAGTGATAGTAGTAGCAATAATATAAAATAATATGTAGTCATTGCAGCTTTTTTCCAGAACGACTTCATATAAGAGTTTTTTGTCCTTCAAACAAACAAGACCACAGCTGCTTACTTTTGCTCTTTTGAAATGCTATCACTAAGATGATGTATTTTTGAATTTCAGTGCTACAACCTCTTTAGGATCAGGCAGTCAACTGCCTGTGAATTAGTTCAGCTCATCAGAACGCAGTGTCCAAAATCTGGCCTCAAACTGCACTGCTCTCACTCAAATAGCTCTGAAAATCCATGAAAAGATTATTATTTTTTTTTACTTCAACAGCTAACATCCCAGCCCTTAGAAAATTTTAGCAAGTCCTTAATATATTAATTTATGTGCTCATCTAATATTCTATGAATAGATGTCCGCAATGACTATCTGCATTGCACCCCATCTTGGGAGAGATGAAGGAAACAGCTGAATGAGAGCTGGAAACATAGAATCAAAGAATAGTTTGGGTTGGAGATGACCTTAAAGATGATCTGGTTCCAACCCCCCTGCCATGGGCAGGGACATCTCCCACCACACCAGGTTGCTCCAAGCCCCATCCAACCTGGCCTTGGACACTGCCTGGGAGGGGCAGCCACAGCTTCTCAGGGCAACCTGGGCCAGTGTCTCACCACCCTCACAGCAAAGAATTTCTTCCTAATATCCAATCTAATGTTTGCAATGCAGTGAACAGGGGCCGTGTAGGGCTTACAGCCACGTGCCCATGGACCCTCTCATTTTTTTTGCCCTTATCCAGACTGGAGGTCCCTTCACTTTGCCCACAGGTGTCTGTCGTGCTATGGCCAAACCATTCTTTCGGTTATTTCATAAGCTGCCTTAATTTGTCTTTACCTTTTTCTTTGGAAATGATTTCTCTATTTTTTTTCCTCTTCAGTGTAGTCTCTCTTCATCATTATCCAGTGTTATTTTTCCCTCTCTGATCTGTGTGCTATCCTTCTTTATCACAAATGAAGTAAAACATTCTGTACTGTGTTTGTTCCACATGTACATCAGATTTATACCCGTGAGAATGTTTCATAATAATGATAAATGAGAAAGGCTAAAATTAAGAAGGACTCAGCTGAATTGGCTGTCTTACATTTTCTCTATGCTGTTTTTAGAAAACATTTTCAAATAACCAAATAAAATGCAATTTTTGTGACCATAAAAATAAAACTGGGCTCAGTCTGCTCATCTTTTTGTCTTGGTGGAGTTGAAAAACACATCCGATGAATGGCTTTTTGCAATGCAAGGATAATTTGAAGAGTCAATTCACTGTCAGTTGTTTGCAGAGCAGAAAAGTACTTGGAAGTCCATCAGTTGGACCCTAAACAATGCATCGGGAACAAGCTGTGACTGGGGGCTGGGGAAGCAGTGCTGTGTTATGCTTTCCTCTGGTGCTGGGGGGTACGGCTGCTTCGTTCCGTGGGGAGTTCAAGTTGTTACCCATGTAGAAATCTCAGTTGGTGTGGAACTACTCCATCTAATATGCTGCAGCTCAGAAGAGTAAGCAGTAAACACTACCTCTGTTTTTAGGGCCTCGTGGGTTGCAGTCTCCCCCCTTGTTTTCTGAGGCAGTCCCTGAGTTGTTTGGGTGAGACGTACTTGAGGATATTATTAACTGAACGGGAATATTGCACTCACTCTTTACTCTTATGGCTTAGGCATTTGTGATCTCATTCACATCCGACTTCATTCCACGCCTCGTGTACCTGTATATGTACAGTGAGAATGGCACCATGCATGGCTTCGTGAACCATACACTATCCTCTTTTAATGTCAGCGATTTTCAAGCAGGAACAGCTCCAAATGACCCCATGGATCTTGGCTACGAGGTTCAGATATGCAGGTACTCACATGAATGATAAGTATTTTAAGTATTTTTACAGCTGACTAAGATGGGACAAATTTTTACATTCCTGGGGCAATTCCCTTGTTGTTTTCAGTACCTTTTTAGCACCTTGGTAGCCTTTATATCAGGTCGATCCATTGCCTTGAACATCTTGGCTTAGGTATTAAGCAACCACAGCACCTGAATATGAAGAACTGATTATTTTGGGAAATAGAGATTATGGTTATTAAATTCAGTGTTTGTCCGTGCAAAGATTTTAATTATTGTATATTCCCTTTTTCAAGAAAGGAGATCAATAATGATGAACAACACAATGATGCTTTAAGGGAACAAAATGATGTTACTGTGATGTCGTGTTGTTGTATCACATGCTATTGATAGAATGACCATGACTTCACAGTACACCTCTTTTTCTTCTGTCCAGTTTCTATAGCAATGCCTGATGAGACTAATAGCATCCTTATCTGTGCTGGAACTTAAGACCATCTTAAAATGTCATACAGGAAATCTGCAACAATTTCCACATACGATTTTCATTTTTAAAGGGAAGTTCTTGTTGCATATTTCAGTTTCTGAAGCAATCTAGTTCAGTGCTTTGCCTAGGCTTCCTTAGATATGCATCATCTTCAAAACAAATGCTTTATCGCTTAGAATTGGGGACCAAAGCCAGATATAACAGTGAAAGCACTTAGACCAGCAAAACTGAAAGGGAGACAGTGAGGGTACAGAGGGGAAAAGGAGAACAAGAAGTGAAGACACAATCCAGGGGAGAAAAAGAGAAATATTATTTTGGTGTACATATTAAAATATTACACAAACTGACCAGGAAAAAAACTACACCTTTAGAAGTGTTTTAATTTTTAATTTATATTCTTTATAAATCTGAACAGTGCCTGTTAATCTGCAGAAATGACTGCTAGACAGAAAAATCACTCTGAGATGAAGGAAAAAACCAGCCAAAAGTGCATATGTATTAGCTTTGCTTGCTCTTTCTTTTGGTTTCCTTTTGGTGATCTCTGGCCATCAGATAAACAAGGTTGGCAAACATATTTTTAGCACAGAACTTACAGAATGGAAGTGTTCATGTCATGCTCCAGTACAAAAATGCCAGGTTTATTTACTTTTGAGTTCCAGCCCCTTTCTTCTTCCCATCCCATCATTTCTTCCATATTCCAGGAATTTTTAAATAATTTGAAAACATGCAGCCCTAATTCTTTCAAAATATTGACAAGATGCTGTGGTTTTAAATTTAATTTATTTTTCTCAGTTCCATTTCAAAGTTCTTGTTGATTAGCTCATAGATTTTCTGTAAGCCACAGCTAAGGCAAAAATCTCACCTTCTCTCTCTGTATGGCAGAATTTAGCTGCAACCTTTTGCTAATCATGAACAAGGGCGTAACACACTTATGGATCTGGGATCAGTATTTTTGTCTTTGAAATTAGTCTGAAAAATATATGTTTGGGGTTTTTTTAACAAATCTGAAAAGAAAATAAATTAGCTGTGTGGTTTACCCCATCTTTATGCAGAATTGATATTATTTATACTAATCAGAGGGTATTAAGACCAAAGACCTTTAATTTTGAGTAAAACTCCAAGGCTGCAGGAAGCTTTCAGCTCTTTCTTGTTTCTGAGAGGTTAATCCCACATCATGCTATAATAGTGAACTTGCATTTAGACAGTTCATTTTACTGTTTGACTGCTTGGTTTTAATTTCTTATGGTACTAAAGTTTCTGAATGACATCACTGATTTATTGGCTCTTGTTTTGCAGATACAAAGATTATCGAGAACCCCCCTGGTCTGAAAACAAGTACGACATTTCCAAGGATTTCTGGGCTGTCCTAGCAGCAAGATTAGCATTTGTGATAGTTTTCCAGGTAGGTAATACTGCAGGCACTTTTTATACGAGAAAGACAAAGTTACTGTATTTCTTCAGCTACATCAGGCAAGCCACCTTTGGAAATAAGTTATTAGGCCAAAGAAAATACCTTCTTTCTCAGCTGTGTCTTGAAAAAGCAAAGAAATTTGCCCATCCTCCTTCAATCTCTTTCTCCCACCCACCCAAGCCCAGGTATATCCTCAGTGGAAAAATTCATCCCAGGGATTCCCTGAGCTGCTTTGATGCAGAAGCAACTCAATGACCTTGGTGAGCAGCAAAGCACAAGGCTGATGCTAATTATGTCCCACCAGTTTCTCCAGCAGGACATCAACAAATTGACTGAAGCAGCATAAATTTCATCCAAACTCATTTCTAGACCTAGCCAAGAAATGAAATTTCCAAAACTTCCCAGTTAATGTTGCATCTGAACAAGAAGGCAAAATTTTGTAATTTTTCACTAAATGCCATTACTCAATCACAGCAGAGATGCTCATTGTTGTGACACAAGAGTTTGAAGTCTGCCTTATCTAAACAACGTGCTTCAAAACTTTCATTCCTTTTATTTTTTTTGACAAAATATGTATCTGTTTGTGAAAGACCTCCCTGTCACTGAGTCAAGGCTTTTTAATCAGAAACATTTTGTTGGAATGTATTTTACCTCTCAGTATTTGCTCCTGCCTTTCTGACGTAAAACTCATAATGACTAATGACAGAATTTCCTTTGGATTTCTAAGTGGCTGTGACAGTGTTTGTACAGAAATCATAGAGATCTGTGCCTGCTATTTTCCTCTGCTTCTAGCATGAACAAGAAGTTGAGGTGAATTTGGCTCAGGATCAGGCTTGCGACATGCCGCTGAGCCCAACTCAAATATTGTCCTTTCTTCATTCTTCCTTCCTAAGTACACTAAAAATGGCCCCTTCCCCTACAGTCATCCTTTCATTTGACCTTGCTGACATTTTCTCACAATTTCCTTTGCAGAACTTGGTCATGTTTATGAGTGACTTTGTTGACTGGATTATCCCAGACATTCCCAAGGACATTAGCCAGCAGATTCATAAAGAGAAAGTTCTCATGGTGGAGGTCTTCATGAGAGAAGAGCAAGGGAAGCTACATATGCTAGAAACCTGGAAAGACAAGGACAAGAAAAAAGGTGAAAACTGTAACAATCACAGCCCCAGACTCTCCAGGAGCCGCAGTGGGAGCTTGTCCTCCTGCCATTCCTACCCTCTTGATGTATAGAAGAGGAGGGAGTTGAGTACGTTGGGGCATTCCAGACGCAGAAGCCATCGCGTAAAGGGCAGGACTTGATTAATGGACAACCTGGTGCATGTTGAAGGATGTGCTGCCATTTTGCTCCCATCTTTGTGAGAAATGCTCTTCTTACAAATATGGAGGACCACATTCTATTTCTGATAACGTTGTTTTTTCTTTTGCACAAGCAGTAATGCAGGGAATTTTTATATTTCATCGATAGATAACACTATTGACATTGGTGTGCATTAATAAATGCAGGTACTTAGTACGTCTTGATAGAGATATTCTCTGAGCATTTGACCTTAGCCTGTTAATTAACTAACTAAATAAAGGTAAATTTTAAGTAATAATAGTACTACTAATTTAAAATATTTTTGGAACCCCAGACTTGAAGGTCTGTGGGGTAACTCCGTAAAGTATATGCAAAATCAGCTTTAGAGTGTGCCCTAGTATTCCTTTAGGCAGGAGAGAAACCACGTCAAGCCTACCAGGCTGACACGCTCAGCTTTAGACTCCAACGGGTGCATGGGCACTTGTGGCCATCTGCTGTGTGCCCAAGACCTTCACCGGGGCACTGCTCTCTTCAGAAACATCAGAAAAGTGGATCTGGAAAAGTTTCGTTGTTTGTTTCTTTTTTGTCAATGAACGACTGATGTGGATGAAGCTACCTCAGTGCCCTGGCCTGCATCAGCCATGTTTGAGGAGTCACCCAGCGGCTCCTCGCTCATGGCCAGGCAATGGTAGCACCACTTTGGAGATCCCCCAGCAGGTAGATGATCACAGAGCATTTTGTTAAATGCCCTGAATTAACGAGCACACGTAGAGCCACAGTGACTCACACTGCCCTGCCTACTACTCGCACACTGTTACTGCTGATGAAATTCCCTTTCTCCCGTTGTTTTATCACATCCCTTTCTCAGCCAGGTTTCTCTCTGTAGCCCTCTGTCCTCTGCAGGAGAAGGAGTCTGCACCCGTTTTTCACAGCCAGTTGCTCCTGCAGACTTTCTGCTGTTGAATGGCATTTCCCAGAGGCTGTGCCGGAGGAGTAAATCCATAACATGTCCCACTTACTGTCTTCAATGGAAGTTTTGCCTGCACGGGGGCTACAGGACCAGACCTTCAGTTAGTTACAGGACTTTTCTTTTGTCTTAAAATACTCTGTCCTTTGTACAAGGAGCTTCCTTAAAGCTTAAGTCTGAAATCCTTACTTATGATGCCTAGCTGAATCCCATCAGTACAACTCTTTTTAAGCATAGTACATTTTAGTTTTGCTTTGTCAAACGATAAACTGCACTTCCAAATAATATTGGTGCAATTAACCTCATTTCTTTTATTGCTTTGTCTTGTCCATGGCACTTGCATTACAAATATAAAACTGAAAAATAAAATAAAAATGAAAGATTTCTTTAAAGTCTAACTACTGTATGGTTTGTTACAAAACAAAACATCAGAAGACTGTTTGCAAGAGAAGTTTTTTCTTTTTTCCTTTTTTCTTTGCAGAACTAATTTAAAGATTAATGCTAGAACTTAAAAAAATGCCATATTTAGCTTTTGATATATTTATTTGTTTTAAAGTATGTGATAAATTTGATATTTTTCTGTAGTCTGTCCAAAGAAGGTACCAGAAGAGAAATTATGTGGAAGAAAGAAAAATGGTATTAACCAAATATTCTTGAAGCTTATTTAAAATATTGATCCAACCAAAGATTTTTATTAATAAAGGGCTTATATTTTGTTAACTCTTGTTTCTGTTGTATTTTGACTTGCAGGAATGTCACTATTTTTAAAATTTTTAACTTGTGATAGCTTACTACTGTAGGGCCAAATCCTGCCGGATTTATTCACACGATAAGCGTTACGCCTGGTAGTAAGTGTTTACCAGATCAGGCCCACTGACTGCAATAGGACTGTGAGTGGGAATAAATCAAGCAGAATTCTGTCCATACATCTTGTTGAAAAAGTGTTCTTCCTCTCATTCCTTGGTGTAGCCCAAAACATCCAGAAGAAAGCCAAACATGAACTACCTGTTCTGAAGAGAAATCGTAAGGGAACTTCCTCGAAGGGGATTTCATCTGTCAATGTAGTATTCCCAACTTAATACTGACATTCCTGTAAATGGTAGGACTATATCCTGAACACGTACAGAATTTTTCATTATTTGCTGAAATCATGGAATAGTAACAGTTGCTTATACTTTCTTTTGTACAGTAAATTGTTTGAAATGGAATTTTGTATATAAGAAACTGTATTACTACTTAAATAACTATAAAACTCTTTCATGGAATCATTTTTTAAGAAAAGCAAATATATACTAAATTCTGGTTTAGTTCATTGTTTTTATTTTTTTCTTTCAACACTTATTTGAAATAAACTCAAACATGCAAGAGTTTCTCCTGTGGGACAGGTTCTGTTCCCAGTCCTCCTTGTGCTCTGAGTGTGCATCTCTGAGTACTGTTAGATTTGAAAAATACCATAATTTGTGTCACAGCTTGCCCAAAACTGGCTTGGTGATGCCCTTTCCAGTGCTCCTTGTGTACTCAGACAGCAGAAGCCAGAACTGAGATTTGTTTCAGGTATTGACCACTTCATTTAGAGACCTCTTTCTAGCAGCATTGAAGGTAAATCTGGTGTTCCAGCTGCTTTAGATACCCACTTTGAGATTAACTGAATGCCACCCAAAATGCAGCTGTCTCCCTTGGGCACAAAGGGAGGTTTGGCTGCTAGCACAGATGTAGATGGCTGCACCGTAGACACACTGGTAAGTGATGGATCCTATCCTGGGAGCTTTTATTCTCTTCTAATTAATCTTAGGCATTTAGCAGAAGGTAACTTGTAAGAGCTTTCACTAAGACATTTGAAATGGGCTTTTAAGGAGGAAAAATGCTGTTTGGTTTATTCATTTAAATTGAAAAAAATGTAGTCATTATTAAACAAAAAATGAAATGGTAAAACTAAAGGAATGAAACCTGGGGGTTCCTTCAACTGTGTCTTGCTGAATGCAGCTCTGAAGGGAAGTGGCTCAGGAAGCAGAAAGGCTGCACTGTGAATATTATATTGTTATTGTCTTGTGAGACCTGTACAAGGAGAGCTGGGCTCAGAACCTGACTTGCTGTTTCCAATTTTTCCTCCTTCTCACATTTAGCTGTTCTGTGAGAAGGCAAAGCATGACCCTTCATACCAATTCTCCCTTTCTAACCAGAAAATTGTGTTAGAGGGTGGGAATTCTGTTCTGAGATGATGGATATGAAAACCAGAAGCAGGTAAATCACTGCCTAGTTGGCAGCCAGTTTGGTTTTGTCAGTTCTTAAAGACAAAATAGTAGATAGGAGCTCATTAGAGACCAGATAATGCCTTCCAGGAAGAGATTTGCAGGGCACCTGTGGTACTTCTCATGAACATTTTTTTTTTCATATTTGTGATGCAAGTAGAAACAAGTTTTGTTTTTACCAATAGCAAATTTGAAGCAGGATTATGCTAGTAAGGATTCACTGGAAGAAGGGGGGTGTGTGTGTAAGAAAGTTAATACAGAGAAGTAAGAATCTGGAAGTGACCAAGAAATAACTGAAAATACTTCAATGTGACTCACAGCTACCACATGGGCCAGGTTTGGCAGAAGGTAGCAGTATTTCTTTGTATTCATACAAATAGAGCTGAATTCTGTATTGATTTGACAGTATCTCCACAATGTGCATTCACCCTGTTCTTGGCGTGCTTCAGCCACAGAATTCTAAGTTCAAAACCCCATTTCCCAGCCCCACTTTGATCAAAGGGAAATATAAAAAAAGCAACCCAATTTATCAACATAATGACAGGAAAGTCATTATGCTGGTTTACTTAGTCCAAGAGCAAATGCAGACAACAGTAGGAAAGATGACAGCTGGCAGTGGCTGCACAGACCATTTTTGAGCCACTGTTTGCTTTTTGCTACCCAAAGTTGTGGCAAAGACACAACTTCAGTTGGGGCCTCTGAGGAGGAAATCGTACCCACCCAGTTGTGTGGACAGCGTGAGTCTGAATCTCCTAGATTTCCATGTCATTGTGTTTCTAAGATACTGTCTTACAAATATTTTGCAGTCTTAAATAGCTTCAGCGTGAGCAAGTCCCAAGTCAAGGCACAGATACATTTCTATTTTTAAACCCTCCGTGCTTTTTCTGGTCCTGAGCTGTTAATGATCTTTTTGGCTGTTGTGATTTCCAATAAGCAATAATAAACCAATTCACGTGTCATCTTCTTACCGAGGGAGTCTGAACTCTCCCAAAGCTTCATAGATCACTTGAGTGCATTTATATTTTTATGGGAAGTTTTCAGAGTAAACAACTCATTTTCATGTTGCCACTGAAGAAACTGTGTCTTGAAATTTATATGGATTCCATTCAAACTTGGGTTCAATTCTTTGCACGTTTGAGTACTATTTATTCCATGATCAAACATAATATGCCATTTTTAGTACAGCAGAGGAAAAACAAAGTTCTTTTTTTAACCATCTCCTTTTTTTAGCTCAACAGGCCTTTCTGAAGAAGAAACTTAATGTGACTTCTTTTTAATTTTGAGCTCTTTCCTTAATTTTTAGTACTGATTCGAGGCCACCTGAAGCCAAAAAAATTATTTCCTTTGCTTTCTTTTGACTGTGGCACACTTTGTATGAGACTGAACATTGCTTATTGAATGGTTGGTGCCACTTATAATAAAAAATTGTAACACTTGCTGCACAGTACTTTTATAACCCAGTGTCAGCTAAAGCCAAAATGTATTGGTACAGATGAGTTGTGTGAGCAGTGGAGTTGTGCTGATTTCCATGAGGTAAAGGGTTCAGAAAATCAAAGGCATGACACAGTCATGTGAACTCAGTGACACAATTTTGAAGGTTTTGAGGTCAAAGCTTTCACTTTGCTTAGTACCACCTGTGTGAGAAAATTTGTGCCAAAATGGGCAGCGTATCCATCCTGATGCTCGTGAGATAAAGAATCAAAACACAAAATATTTAGCAGAGTGCTTTTGCTGAACAAACTTAATGAGTAACAAAGTTCATTTTTCAGAGCAAGAGGTGAATGCAGGTAGTTAAGCAATCTCTCTTAGAGCAGAAGAAAAGGTTATTCCCTATTTTTAGTTCTAAATTAAGAAAGAGCAGCCATCTTCTTGAGTTGAAATATGAGAGACAGAGGCTAGAGAAAAGGTGCAAATGGGGGAGGGAGGATGAAAAGGCTGCTGATGTTCTCACATCCAACTCAGCTGGCAGATCAGCTGCAGAACTTGTTTTTCCAGGAAGAGAATCTCTTCCTAAGGCCAGGCCATCTTGTAAGTAGGTTATCAAGTAGCCTTTGCCAATGTTTTTCTAGCAATGTGCAATCTCATCCTGCCAAGCGGTGCAATACTGTTGGTCTTGTGTTCAAATGAGAGCTGGAAGGCTTTGGAAGGAAAGGGATGAAAACAGAGTAAGAAAGACGCCTCTCCAGCATCAGTGAGGGCTTGGTGGCTACACCTTCTCCACTGATGTACTGAATTGCAAATAACACCACGATCCTTGGCAATCAAAAATAAACAGGTCCCCTAGGAACACATTTATTGTTGACATCGATCAGAACAGTTTATAAACTCTCACACAGCTGGGCCCCAGTTGGTACAAGCCCTTCAGTTCTGTAGCAGGTAAGTCAGTCTCTCAAGCCCCAGGGGTGATGTGCAGGTAAGTGGCTGATCTGCCTGTGCTGCTTTGAGTGCAGACGGCAGCATCACTCACAAGCATGGAACTCCCATCTGTCTTGGTAGGAGCATGTAATTAGATGAGCAGCTCACACTCTTAACGTATTAATCTTCAAAATACACCTGTAGATAAAGGAGGTAAGTAATTACAAGTAATTAACCATCAAGTGGGAAAGTAGTAAATCTTAGTAGACCAGACTACTCCAGGTTTACTGCACGACCTCTCAGGAGACGGTGTGCATAAAGAAACAGCTCTGCTGTTTGATTCTAGTTGCAATCTAGTGGATTCTAGGCCACACTCCTACAGTTATTTAGGTATTTTACTCTACTCAGGCACTGTTGGGAGTGGGAGGGAGTTGGGAGCAGGGAAGGAACAGTAAAAGGCCTGAGAGTAATTAATGTGGATTTCAGCTACATCTTCTCCCTGGCTTCAAAGAGTGAAAGAAGTAAAACCAAGAGTAGGTTCTGAGATTCTACTAAACCTCTTCACTCTGGTCTTTTTGAATTATACTTCTGAAACCAAATTTCTCTGCATCTTTAAGACACTTTTCTTTTCTGCTCTGGCCAAAGGGAGCTGTAGAGCTAAGCTGGTAATCATCTCTGAGTCTTCTTGTGGGTAAGAAATGACAGTTAATCACTCCAGGTTCAGGTGCTTGGTGAAGATGTAATACAGGTTACTTCTGCTTCAAAAAGCCTGACTCCAAAATTGGTGACTAACAGCAAAGCCATATGTTTATACGTATATCTGAGAGGCAAGAGAGGGTGAGCTTGGGTCTGATCTTACGTTGCAAGTCATTTAATTTCAGTTGTATCTCTAAACATGAGCTGCTCAAGAAAAAAGAAATCGCAGTACGTGCATTTTTTGAGGGTAGGCAGACAAAGCTGTTGTGTGTGTAACTTCCTTACTTCTTCTAAAGTACACAGACTGTAAGAAAAATATATAAATGCTATATGTTGTATTATATTAATCCATTCTTCTCTCAGTCAGTCACGTTCCTTCATATTTTTCATCTCTGGGAACAAACACAACAAGTTTCCATTGTGTTTGTGTATGAAAATGAACTCCAAATTGTAGCTTAAGACTAACTTGTATCTGGTTCTGACTAGAACACTGCAGACTGGCTCAGATTGAAGTGTTTCTTTAGAGATCAGAAAATAATACTTCCTCCCCCCCCCAAGAATCTAGGGAGGGGGATGATGAAGCCAGATTTGCTTTCTTGTTTATTATAATCTAAATCCCTATGAGTAACTAACCTAGTCATATCCTGTGTCACTTAATGGTTGCATAAAACTATTCACATTTTAAAAGGAAACGAGTGCTCTGGGTAATAACTGTACTGTGTTCCAGCAGACGAGGCACTCCCTTTCTAATCAGAGTTGAAAAAAACCTTACACCTTCCAACTTCAATGACGGTGAGATAATGACTCAGAGGGAAAATATTGGCACAGAACAGTCTTGAAGGGAAGAGCAAAAACCCACTGATCACTCCTCTAATGGGTGATCCTACTGCCAGTTTCGGATGCCTCAGGTAACAGTTGTTTTTAGGAAACACATCCCCCCCTCTTGGTTTGTCACTATCCCAGTCACTACAGTGAGCTCACAACACCTGAGTTTAACTCAAAAATCAAGCAAGTGTGGCCAGGCTCATACATTTCTCTTTAATAAAGCAAGATATTTAGGGCACCATTTAGAGGCCAGGCTGTTTTCTGATCTGTGCAGAAGCCATTCTGCAGGCTGGATGCAGAGACCTGGCTGGGGAAAAGATTACATTTTTCACAGTGCTTTTGTGACAATGACCAGGTCCAGAGCAGAGTCTGTTAATGCAGAAGAGATTAGAGCTGGAGTATTCACACACATACAAAAATGCCTGCTGCTACTTTTTCAAAAAACCCTTTCCTTGGCAGGCAATGGAGTGCCCCTGTACTCTGTGAGGAAAGAGGAAAAAACCCTTTCCTTAGGGGGGGACTGTGAGATCCTGTGGTATAGGACTATTTGCATGCTTCTAAGAAATACTTCCCAGTAGAGGAAACTAGTGCAAAATTGATCCATTTTTTTGCAAAATAATTACTTTTAAGTTATTCTAACCTTTTCATAGCTGCTCAGAATATTGTATTTCCAATACAAAGAAAATATGATATAAAATGAAAATGAAAAGAAATCTAATGATAATTCACTACTATTTGGGGAGGTTTTTATTTTGTCCCTGGCTTATTTCACAATGACATCGCTGTGCAGACAACCCCTGCTTTCTGTTTCCTGTGTTCTTCTGTTTTTCCAAGTGCAAAATTGATGTTGCAGAGCTTAAGTAATAGATACAGTTTAGAGGAATGAAATATGCTGGTCTATTATATACACATAGCTTTATTGACATGTGAAATGTTTGTCTGAATGATTTCATACTTTCATGGTATGATGAAAATTCACTACAAAAATAGGTAAAAAGTCAAGCCAGAGGTTTTTAGCTGGAGAAAATAAAAGTCTACAATTTACCCTTCCCCTAAAGTTAAACTAACTTCTTCTGCCAACAATAACACAACAGAACTCTATCAACAGAATTATATCAACACTTCTTCTGTTTCAATATGAAGTTCAAACATCTGTTAACAACTTATTGCTTGTTGTTGTTGTTACTTGGCCAGATCTTTTATCTGTATACAACCTATTCATGCCGGAGTTCACTTTCTTTTCATCACTTATTTGCTTTTCCCACACTCTGCTTCTAATTTTCTCTCTTTCAATCCACCATAATTTGACATTTCTTATAGGCCCTTTTGTCATGGACAGTTTTCTCCTAGGATCCTAAGTCTCTTCACAAATAGTTTCTTTACTAGAGCACTACTTTCTACACTAGATGTTATAGCAACAGGGAGATAATACCTGGCAAAAGAAACACGGATGCAGAAACTGCCATTTCTTTGCTGAAAATGTGCATTTTATGATTTTGCAAACAATGGATGAGAGGCATTGAATAAATATATTAAGAAATATTATGGAAATCAGTTTATTCACTCTGGGAATAAAAAGGCAAGCAAGCGAGCCAACAAACAAAAGAACTTTTCAATTCAGCTAGCAGGGAAAGGGTTGCATTTTTTTAATACTGATCTTATCTTGAAGACAACAAAGAAAAACCAAGATGCTCCTAATTCCTTTGAGAGAGAATGGCAGTTATAATAAAAGAAGTGTACAACTGATTGGACCTCCAAAGAGGAAGAATTTCTCAGCACTGCAACAAGATTAAATATATCTGGTCTATGCCAAGAAGTTTGTCGAGCCCGTGTCTCAGAACTGACAGGGATGAGAAGTTTCAACTCGCCCCGGGTTATTTGGTATTGCATTGACTGATAAGTTAGAAAAGTTATCAAAGCTGCCTCATTTAAAAGCACTGTAGTGCTTAAATACTGTGGTTTCTACAGACTGGCAACTGGAAACTGCATCCCATCGTGCTTCTCATTACTGGGACAAAAAGGCAAAAGTGCTCACCTCCCTAGCTGCAGGGCTTTGGAAAGCACCATGTGTCCACCCTTGGGGTGTGCATCAGCAAGTGGAGTTCTCCTATCATAACAGAATTCTTTGAATGCCACCTCAGCTTTATGGATATTCTCTTTTTTGCTTCTACTTGCTGAAAAAAGAAACAAATACCCCCTTGACAATTCTATCTCCCCCTTGACAATCAGCCAATCTAATAAGTAAGCAGTTTGTAAACCAGTAGACCAGCAAGTTCTCCTTGACTTGATTCCAGTGTCTGCCTCTGAAGACACCTATTGACTATCTCTTCATCCTGCATATGACTTAAAGCAACTACGCCACCAAGTCTGACAAGATATGGTCCCAGTTCATGGAGTCTTTCACCTCTCTCTGCTCTGTAAAACCAGTCAGGAGGTCCTACATCCTTTGCACCTCCCAAACCGGGGAGCAGGGCTTTACCCTCTTGTAACAGGACTGAACTAACAGCAGTGATTTAAGCTTTAAACATACCAAAGGTAAGCAAAGGACATACGAAGCAGCAGGTATGTATCTCAGAACAAAAGCAAAGAAAAATACCTGTATTAACACTGGAAGCTCCTTGGGTGTGGGCCTCAGAAAGGAGAGAGATTCCTTTGAATAGCTGCGTTAACTGTCTCTGATTTGAGCATCCATGATGTGCTGTGCTGAAGTAGCTGTGTTGTACCCAGCATCTGAAATTCCTAGATTAAAACTAGCTCTGGAGTGTCAACAGCAGGCTGCAAGCACATCCCTTGGTAGGGAAGAGGGGCTGAAAAGAGAAGGCAAGCTATTAATATTTACAGAAAGCCATTTGTCAAACCAAGAGTAAGTTGTTTGTCAGTAACAGAGAAAACAGCCATCAAAAGTGTACTCAGAAATACTTGTTAATGAGTACTAATAGCAAATCAGTTCACATCAGAGGGATTGCAGCACCTGCAGAAACTGTCAGACATTTCCACAGCCCCATAATAGATCAGAGTATGATGCCAGAGCAACAAAGAAGGGCCAGACAGAAATGTTAAATTGCCTCAGCTGGAAAACACAAAGCACCTTCTGAAGTTTCCATGCAAACTCCTCTGAGTTACCTGTGGTTCAGCACAGCCACATACATTTCACCAAAACGTTTACTATTTAGGGCATGTGGATTAATATACTGCTTTTTAAAGCAGTTATTTAATAAGTCATGAACCCTTAGGCCACGCCACGTTTATTCCCACACCATGAAGAGCACAGACCCCACGAAGGGCAGCCACGTGCTTCACCATTTCATGTCCAGTCTCAAAATGGGTGTTTGTTGCCTGAACATCCCAGTGACCGACACCTCACTGAAGTCTCTGCAGAAATTAATCTGGTTTTTGCTCTTTTTGCTCTGCTCCTCCAGCGAAGACCATGAAGCCAAATGGCTCCTTTTGAAACACTCCCGGGCTTCGAGCTCCCTCTGCAGTATTTTGCAAGGCATCGTCTTGCCTCAAGAAACCACTGAAGTATTTGGTTGAGAACTGGATTACTCATAGCACCTACATTTCTGGGAAACTTCCACTGAAATCTGAGCTGATCTAATGAATCATTTCTATCAAGTTTTAGTCTAGTGTGGAGCGGTTATGATCTGTTGACTTTGGCAAGTACATTCTTTGCTGAAGCCCCGTGAAGTGCTTTTGAAGGAAATAATGGGAGTTGCTTGGGTATTTCCATCTGTGAATGTGTCAAAGTAGAGTTAATGGGTCAGGTTCAGACATAATAAAAGGGACTACTAAATCACTACTCCAGGCATTAGGAGTGAGTTTGAAAGCATTTAAGTGATGATTTATATCTTAATTAAATGATTATTTGGATGTTTTAGTTCCATGTTTGTCACTAATTTAGACACTGTTAGAATTACATTGATCTATGGAATTGCTTTCACACCTTCTCATCCTTCAGTGCGGAATCTGGCCACTTTCAGCTGCATGGTATAAAGAATAAAGGTGTAAATTACACTGATGTAGACTTCCTTCACGTAGATTTGTCTCTGAATTCAGTCAGCTGTCACCAGGCACAAGCTCCACACCATGTGATTCAGTTGGTCCTCTTTTGTAGAGTCACCTGCCTTGGCAAAATCAAAATGAGATTTTATTTAGCTGGATTTTGTACTCCTTATATCGTCACTAGGGCTTACATCTGCATTCTAAATTAATCCACACACTGCAAATATATTTCTCCTTGACATTACTACCCATTTTATTAATGTTTTCTCCTTCAGTTTAAAGTATATTCAGGGTTGAAATACATCTCTAAACCCAGGCACATCTCACCCCAGCTCAAATTCTTAGTGCCAGTTCCACTCGCTGTTTACTGTGAGATCCTGCAACTGGTTAATTCCCTGCAATTTGCAGCATTTAGGAAAAAAACAAAAATCTCTCTTTTAAACAGGTTTAATATTTTACCTGAGAGATTGGGAGTGATATGCACATTGGCTGCTTTTAAAGGTTGTCATGATTAGATGCCCTGTCATCTTTCCTGGGTGGGGAATACGGCAGGGGAGGCTGACGGAAGTCCCAAATTTGTTGTGAATTTTGGGATTATCTGGTTAATATCAAAGAAAATATTGCTAATGCTAAAGGAAATTATTTTAAGGGAATGCTTACTTGGAGAAGATGAGGCTGCCCAATGTTCATACAACCTGGGAGGATTATATGGGACATAAACCTTGCATTCAGTATGAAACATATTTTTTCATATCACTGCTGTTGATGCACAGATGGGCTTCACACATTTAGCCACTTCCATGTATTGGCTCTCTTGACCATGTGTAAGACTAGTTAAGTCTTACTAAGACAGGATGCTGAAAATCCAGAGGTTTTATCTAAGGAGGGCTTGTGCCACTGGGAGTTCTAGAAATGTTTTGGGAGTAGGAGTTGTTCCTCACAGTGGAATGCGAGACTGGGGAAGGGAATGCAGGAGGTGATAACACTGAAGCTCGTGTATCTGAGCCTGCAATCTTTTTATGACAAGGACCATAGGTCTGTTTGTGTAACAGTGATAAATTACGGGCTGTACAGGAAACAATTTAGTAATGGGGCAGCTTGGGGAATAAACATATCAGGAACAAGGAAATCTCTGAACTACCTACGTGTGCTGTGAAGAAAAACTACTGCAGTTTTTCTGAACTTTGGGGACCTACGAAACAACGGGATGAACTTGGACTCCCCCATTTAAGGAAAGTTCATGACCTTTCATCTTGTATAAAAAAAATTGCCTTTGAAATACAGGGACTTAACATTTACCCTATTTCTTCCCTTTCAAAGGTCAAGAGTTATTTCGTGTCACAGTTAATCTCTGTGAGGAACAGAGCCCAGGTGACAGGCTCTGTGTTTTGAGGTCTCCAGGGGCAGCTGAGGCCATGAAGGGAGGGCAGCTGCCATGAAAGGGCAGTGGGAACACAGCAGTGTCTCTGGGACCAAGGCTCTGACAGGGCTTTTCTTGCTGTTGAACGACCCCTTTCACCCTTGTGCTGCTCTCTTATTCTTTTGCAATAAAAACCCCCAAACAAAGCCATAAGTAACACTTGTAGGTCCAGGTGCCTCACAGGAAGGGTGATGATTCTGTACTAAACGGGGCACCCGCAGCTCCCCCAGCTCGGGGCTCGGCCAAAGCTGAGGGCCCCGGCCCTGCTCCTCCTGCAGCAGGAGCGCAGCCCCGCCGAGCCCATTCGCCCCCGAGGGCTTTTCATAGAATCACAGAATCATTATGGTTGGAAGGGACCTCCAGGGTCGTCAAGTCCAACCTTTATCCCATCATATTCCTGACCATTAGACCATGGCCTCAAGTGCCTCATCAACCCGTTTTTTGAACACCCCCAGGGACGGTGACTCCACCACCTCCCTGGGCAGCCCATTCCAGTGCCCAACCACCCTCTCAGGAAAGAACTTCTTCCTAATATCCAACCTAAACTTCCCCTGACGGAACTTTCAGGCCCTAACAACCGGGCTACCGGGTGGGGAAAGCTGGGCAGGGCCGGGACAGGGCTGGGGACGGCAGTGACAGAGCAGGGCCATGACAGAGCTGGGGGCGTCCGTGACAGGGCTGAGGCCGGGCTGGGACAGGGCTGGGCCGGCCGTGACAGGACAGGGCCGGCAGTGACAGGGCTGGGGACGGCTGTGACAGAGCAGGGCCATGACAGAGTTGGGGGTGGCCGTGACAGGACAGGGCCGGCCGGGACGGGGCAGGGCCGGGACAGAGCTGGGGGCGTCCGTGACAGGGCTGAGGCCGGGCTGGGACAGGGCTGGGCCGGCAGTGACAGAGCAGGGACCCGGCGGGACGGTGCTGCCAGCGCAGCCGCCATCTTGGCGGGAAGCGGGAGGCGAAGCCGCCGCGGTCACGTGAGCCCGGTCTGGGCAGGCGCGGGCCGGGCCCCTCAGTCCTCTCAGCCCTCAGCTC
>VZRW01000012.1:168240-189262 GCA_013398125.1 Aegotheles bennettii
TCCCGCCCTGAGCAACCCCAGTGTATCTGTGCACATCCTGTGCTTAGAGCAAACACGGCTGCCCTCAGTCTCCTGCTGTGGCTGAGCCCACTGCTAAGGGTGCTTCTGACTGCTGCACAGGTCTGTGTTGTACCCTGGAACGCAGGCAGCTTCCCAGAGTGGAAGTTTCTTGCTTTTATCAAGTGGTCACTTGGGAATCATGCTATACACTTGGGATTCCAAGTATCCAGCAGCTTTTCAGAGCATGGTGTGTCTTGTGGTATGTGCCATGTGGCAAGAGTAGCAGCATTTTCTTAAAAAAAACCACTCAGCAACCAATTTTTAAAGATTTTCGTGTATTTCTTAGTAAATATATATATTTATATGTAACTAAATATATAATCACATGTATGTTTCTGCTATTTCAGGTCTTCTGAAGGCAGCCATCGAAATCGTATGTGATAATGTTGGGAAAGAGTGGAGGAGGCTGATACGGAAACTCGAAGTTTCAGATGTGAAAATAGATAGAATAGTAGAAGCCAATCCACGAAACGTGCATGAGCAGTTCATCCAGTGCCTTCGAGAGTGGCAGAAATGGAAGGGAAGAGATGCAAAGGTGACTGACTTAGTACAAGCTCTTCGGGACTGTCACCTGAATTTAGTGGCAGACATAGTTGAACGAGACTTGAACACTGGGACCAGGTGAAATCAATACAAAACCCCTTCCACCTCCCACACATATGGATGGAGAAAGTGAAAGTGCCTCCTATTCTTCTGAGCCAAAATCAGTATCATTAATTCTATCACTCTGCCATTAGTTTGTGCCTTAATGGGTTGATTTGTGGTCAAATGAAGATTAACTAAACCCAGATTCCCTCCAGGTAATGCTTTGTGATTTGATGCTTCCTTTAAGAGATTTTAACTTTTAGAAGACCTGAACTGCATTTTGTAGAAATTGTTCCACTTTTGAAGAATTCCACTTTTGAAAATTTCAGGGACTTTTGTTCCACCACCCACCTGAAAACAGAATTTGCTTTACTGCAATTACCTCTCAGACACAACTTCTCTGGAAATGCATCCATGGGACACTTCTGAAGCATCTGTAACTTAAAATTTCAGGGGGAACTGGACTTTCTTTTTTCTTGTGGCGATGTATAACTGTAGTGTGAAAGGGGGGAGGAGTAGTCAGCTGTGTACTGTTTTTTCTTACTGAGTACCATAACATCTAACTTAATTTGTTGAATATGTTTGCTCTCTGTAAAAGAATACTGAGACAACTGTAACCTCAGATCCCAAGACTGCAGTGCAAGAGGGCTGATAACTATTGTGGTGGCTTTTTCTTAGCAGAAAATGTGCCTGGCTTGAAAATGAACTAGTTGAAATCAAATGTCTGCATCAGGTGCCTTCTTCATCCTAAAGGAAATATTCTTCTGAATCTACCAAAGACATTGTGTGTCTCGCTGATGTTTACACCAGCCTCTTTTTACTGCTGTGAATGTTTTAAGATTTCCTCACTAGAAATCCTTCTATAACCTGTATCAGTCTGGTTGTATCTGCTGGATGTTGCAGCTCACCTGTAGTGAGCCACAGGTATCTGTGCTCTTGGTAACAGAAGTGTGTACTGTAACAAAAACCTAGAAAACAAACTGGTTTCTTTTTTAGTGGAGGGGTGTGAAAGCCTGCTGAGAGCAGATGTCCTGACTTTAGTGATATTCATGGAATATTAGCTGTCTGTCATCACAGTTTGTTCTCTTCAAAGGTTGCTTGGAATAGCTCTTCCAAGTCCCCTGCAATTTTTTAGTTCGTTCCTGTTCCTTTACATTTTTTGAAGGTGGTTGTAACCAACTCACAGAGGAAAGGATTTGTGAGAGACCAGTGTCCTGGTTTGAGCCAAGACAGAACCCATTTTCCTCTTAGTAATTTTACTTTTAAGTTTCTTCTAAGTAACTGCACTTCCTGAAATTAACAGCATGTTTTTCAGTCAGTGGCTGCCTCTAGGGCTGATAATGCTCTATGTTTATAGTTACTGCTAGAGAATGGTGTGCAGAACCACTTGGTTCTGCTAAACTTATTGTGCACTGAAAACAAAAGGGTGGAAAAGGGGTCACACCTGTGACCCTCTTGTGGGGAGGAGTGGACCGAACAGGTGACCAAAACTGACCAAAGGAAGTGTTCCATCCCATACATGTCACACTTGGTATAAACCCGAGGGATCACGAGGGTCAAGTTCTCTTTGTTCATGGCCAGTGGCCTGGGAGGACTCTGTCTGTTCTTCTGCGTTTGATCCTGATCCATGTGTTCCTGCATCTGTGCATTCCTCAGTCCAGTTCCTGTTCAAGAGTCCAATCTGGGACTTTCCAGGGCTGCCCTGTAGCCTCCGTGGTGACATGAGCATTACTGGGGGCAGAGCACAATACTGGTTTTGTGTGTATTTGTATTTATTTGTACCTATCATTATTTATTTTTTTCATCATTATTGTTTCATTAAAGCTGTTTAATTTAGTTTACAACCTGCAAGTCTCTCTCCCTTAATAAGGGGTTAATAGAGAGCATCTGTCATTTGTTTAATTGCCCGCCCAACATTAAACCTTGACAAGCAGATTCAGTTTTCAGCTTTAATTTGGAACAGACTTCAAAAAATGGCCTTTGTGCTGAAGAGTGGAAAAACTGCACAAACTTCAAGACACGCAGGGCTGTAGAGGCTTCTGGGGACTGCTCCCTATGCGAGGGTGAAAAGTTCTCTGAAATCCTTACTTCTTGAATAAGTAGGATTGTTCGATGCTGCAAACATCCTTCTAACTACATAAATAGATACTTGAAGAGGAGAGGCTTTGTTTTTGCTATGCTACCTGTATGACTTAGCTCCTTTGAAGTTTTTTGTGTCAGCACATAATGCACCACTCTGCATAAATTTGGGGAAAATTGATAATTTCCAAGTTTTTGTTGCAGTTGGTGCCTCTGGTTTACACAATAACACTTGATTGTAGTTAGTGGAAACTTACCTTTGTGAACTTACCTTCTTGTTAAGGTTTTTTCCTTAAAATGATTCTCACAAGTATGTTTCTAATTGTAGTACATGAAATAGCAGTGATTGTGTCGAAGTACAGGAGTAGAAGTTCCACTTGTCAGCCTTTTCAGCAGAAAAGTTCTCCATGAGTACTTGCTCCAACACTTGGCAGTATTGATTGTCAATTCCAGCCTTCCAGTAGTAAATGAAACTCAGAAGTTTTTTGTCTCATAGATATGGTCTTCATTCTACAGTATTTAAAGAAAATGTTCCCTTCAGACCTTTTTCCTTCATGCCTCTAAGCAACCTCTGTGAGCAGAGTGGAGTAGAAGTGAAGTTGGCAAGATGAGTTATGTTTGTGGTGCGAGGGTTCCAAGTTCAGTCTGTCTGTTAACGTGTTTTTCTTGGAACCAAGTCTTCTGGTTCACAAAAGATAGGTTTGTCTGGAATATGAAAAGAAATACTCTGCCTACTGCATATAACCAGGGTATTTTAAGAATCAGTGGGAATAACTTGTTAGTAGTAGGCAAGTGCTCATCAGCTACAGTAAATATTGTGCCTCAGAAGATAAAAAGTTCTTATTTCTTTAAGGAGTTGTAGATAGTGGGTGTTTTATTGCTTATGAAAGCAATGACCTCAGCTGTATCAATCTGTGCAGTACCTCAGGGCCAATTAAAATCTGTTTTTATTAGAGATTAAAAAGTTGATTATGTGAAAATGAAATGAAATGGAACAAAGGGAATAAAAACTTCATTGGGAGGAAGGGTAAGGGGAAAGGGTATAATATGTAAGGAAATACTTTGGGACCCAGTTAGCAATATTTTATTTCAAATTAAGTATTTTGGATTCAAACATACTTTTATAACTGGAATGAAAGTTTTATATTGTATAATTTTGTGCATATTTCATGAAAAAATATTTCCTTAAAGAAATTGAACTTTTTTTTTACATTATGGGATTGCTGTCTGTGATGGAGATCTCTCTCTAATTGGGAGAAGATAAGGACACTTTTAAAGCAAGGAGTGGTGCTAAATAGGTGTTACCAGTGTCCTTGGTCACTGAATTTCTCAGAAGTGCTAAAAAAGCTGTAGTTCTAGCAGGAGTAGCATTTGAATGTTGTCACTCAGGGAAGTGTAAGAAAACAATTCTCTGCCAGCCCTCAGGAGCCTAAAATTGAGTGGCAGTGCAGCACATGCATGGGAGACAGGTCTGCAAGTAAGTGCCTTACAATTGTTGCCTTATTTTTCCTCTGCTAGTCATGCTGTGGTAAGGATGTTATATTTGTTTTATAATTAATTGAAAACACAGCTTATTCTAAACCTGATCAGGCTTTCAGAGGATACATTCACAAGTTAAATTGAGAGAGGCTTGTGTTCTGTGAAGTGCGTATACTGGCACAAAGCGTTAGTGTGCACTTAAAGCTTTGAACGCATAAGACAAGTAACTTAATTACCCATTTTATCAAATCCTCTGTGATACACTGCAAGAGTATCTGCCTGTGAGGAATTACTAAAACCTTTAAAGTCTTGTTTCCTTACAGCCTTGAGAAAACAACACATCAAAACATGTTGAGAATAAAGAAGTGTCATCTCGGGAGAATTTTCAGTTCTGGAGGATTGTTTTTCTATGTCACTTTGCAGCCCTTTTCAATACTTGCTTGCCATTTTCTATGATTTTTTTTTAAGATACCAATCATATATTGCATATTAAGGTGTGGGGGTTTTTATTGCAGTCTAAGATAAAAGAAGTTTTCTAGACTTTTTTAATTAAAATCTCTTACGCGAATCGGTTGTCATGAGTATTTCAAATGCAATGCTTTGTTTTCCTTTGTCTCCATTCCCCAAACACAAGCAGCTGTATTTCCTCCAGCCTTTGTTTCAGTCCTAAAATAATTGCCTACTTTCTGAAATCTAATTGCTTCATTTAATTGTCTAATGCAAAATGCTTAGGAACACGTGGTGTATCTCTGAGTTCTCTCTGGCACTCAGTATGTTCTCAATTCAGGCTTTTTGGTTGAGTATCTTTCAATTAAAATTTATTTCTAATCACTGTCTTTGTTTCTTTCACAATTATCAAAAGGTGGTTTGTGCTATTCCTCCCGTTCCCTGCACGGATCACCTATGTCCTTAAAATGTGCTCCAGCCTGGAAAATATTTTTCTAGGTTGCTTTCCCTCTGATTTATTACTTCTTTTCTCTGCCAGTGTTTTTGTTGCAAGGATGTGCCGATAGAATTACAGTAACTAGTTCACTGTTTCAACTGTATAGCTTAAAAACAGGAATTGTGGGGGAGAGATGAGGGGTAGGGGAAGGAGTTTTGAGTAAAGGTTCAAGAACTTTGTAAGAATCTATCTTTGTCTCCATAAAAATTTTTCAGACTGAGGATTACTTAACATGAAGAGGATGTGTTGCAATGGGTTTTGGGAATTGTAGGTTTAGAGAAAAGGAAGCACAGCCTTGCTCAGCTGCCAGAAAAGTGCAGATTAGTGCAGGCTTCCGTGGGAATCTGGGTGGAATAAATTTACAGGCACTTTTAATGATTAAATAGGCACATGTTTCATCCACAGAGCTATTTCTGCTACTGTTTCGTGCTTGAGAGTATTACGTTTGTTAAAAAAGACTGAAAATAAACCAGGTTTGTTCTCATTAAATTTTATCTAATGTACATTATTAGAATATGATAAATCGGTAATACTGGTTGAGTTTAAATTTGATAATTCTTGTGATTTGATCAGTGTTGAAAGTTGAACTTTTCCATCGTTTTCCAAATATGCTGTGTGTACAGTTCTTGTGTTGATGGTAATGTAGTTCTCCTTTCTTTCAGCTTGGGGCTTAGTTTGTCCAAGGAAAGGGTAATGCTGTGTTTCTGGTGGGACACAGGACTTAAGACAGCTTTCAACATCACCAGCAAAGTCGATGTTTTGGTACATATTCTCTAAGACTCTCAAGAGATTGGCATAAAAAAATAACATGTCTAACAGAGGTTTTGACGATTACATCTCCAGTAGAATGTAGTAAGTACTTTTGCTAAGGAAAGCAGCTTAATGTCAACTTTGTATGTCTAATGCTTCAAAAAGTTATCAAGCTGGCATTTTTATTTACTTCATGGTGTTCAAGCCTTCAGACCAGGCTCCTGTGCTGTGAGAAGTTACACAGAGATAAAACTGGACCATTGTCATCAGAGGTGTGAAAGAAATCTAACTGGGATTTTCTTTGGTAGGCATTTTATTTACAGGTGAGCCTGGTTTTATAGAGCTTTCATCTAAAGCAATAATCTTGCAATTAAAAACGTTGACAATTTTTATAATGTTGTTTGCTTTTCCACTTAATTCCATTATTCCCACTGATCCCAGCAGGACTATTAATTTCAGAAAATAATTGCAGAATTTAATCAGTCAGCACTTATTGCCATCTAACTTTTAAAAGGGCTGTAGCAGCTATTCTGCAAGTACACATGCTTCTTGTGGCATATATGAAGTAATTAGTAATTAGAGTTAGTAATTGATTTCTGTATGCAAACTGGTGCCAGATTTTATATACAGTGAGCATATAAACCGTAAGAAAGGTTTAGTATAAAAATTAAGCTATAAAACTTCTCTTTTCATTAAAGTCTTGAGGTTTTGAGTATTTAAAGGCTTTTCACTTTAGAGTTCTATTCAAAATTATATCTCTTTCCCATTTTTTTTTTCAGAATATTGGGTTAAAAAAACCCACATTTTTTTTTAAGTAATAAGTTCCCACATGTGTTATGTAAAAAAAGAGTAAATATGTGAACAATCAAGCTAAATGCTTATATTTTTCTTTTCTTTTTTCCCAAACCAGTGTTTTCCCTGAGAGGTGCTTCCTGTCGCTTCTAGGCATATTGCCAAATTCTGAAAAAAAGTTGCAGAGAAAAAGGGAGTTAAAAGGGTGCAGTGCTGGCAGGTCTAAGCCCAGGGTTTCTGAGATCCAAATCCTTTTTTTTTTTTTATGTTATGCTAAATGTGAGTAGAATTTAGTCACAGCTTCCCGGCTGTAAAGTCCCTGATGTGGGAAACCCTGGTTAGCCTGAATTACCCCCAAAGCCATTATTGCCGTGGCAACCGCCGCGCAGGGCAGTCCATGGGGCATGCGGCTGCAGCACGCTACCTTCTGGCTATCCCAGCCAGCTGAGTAATGTTTGGAAGCTGTTACAGACTGAGATTTGCAGCAGTCTCTGGTTGGTAACCATGTCAAAAATCCAAGCTTCAAGTGCAGGAATGTAAAATGAAATTTCTTGGTGGAGTTCTCACCTTTCCACTGCCCCACTGGGACGGGGCACGCAAGAGAGCACTGGGCTACAAATTAAAACATTTACTCTCAGTGTTTTTCTAACCACCAGTTTAGCACATGGTATTTCCATTTCTGTATCCAGCTCAAACAGTAAAATTCAAACTTGTGTGTCTAACTGCATGTTTGTGCATGAAGTAGCTAATATATATGCAGATGAATTTAAGCTAATTAGCACTAAAAACAACAATGTGTACGTTTCTAATGGCTACTTGCAGTTCTGTTGTGTATCACCTAAGTAAGTTATTCACTGTGGACCTCATACAATTTTCTGTACAACATATTCTATTTTTTAGAATCATAGAATCATTATGGGTGGAAGGGACCTCCAGGGTCAAGTCCAACCTTTATCCCATCATATTAAATCAATTCAATTTTAGCAAAAGATAGCTCTTTGATGCTAAAGAACTTCATGTCTCCACGGAGTATGTGGGATTCTTTAATTCGGAATGTCAAATTCCACATCTGGTCTGTGAATTTTAAGGGATTTTTAAATGTTATGGTATGTCTTAGATGACTTTATTTATAAGGCCCTTCCATCCGTGCAGTATTTTTTCCTTTCATTTCTTGGAGCTTCATAGTTACCAGCACTGGCTCACTTCAAACCTTCATTCTTGAGATTGAATGAGTGAACAAGAATTTAAAACTGCTTAGTTTCATATTAGAGTAACATACTAAAGCAGTAACATAAGTACCTTAACATGAGCAAGAGGTACACACAAACCATGGATGTTGATTGCAAGAGTAACTCTGTGAATGGGACCCTCATTTTTGACCCTGCATTCAGCACATGAATGAAGTGCTGGGGAAGGAAGACATCCCAGCCAAGATCCCAAACAGTCCTTGAGCTCCTCGGCATATGTAGCTGTTGCTTGTGCTCAATTAAAAGCTGAAGCATGGCATAAGGTACTTCAGTCATGATTTTCTCCCTAGGAATACCTCCTCCTTTCTAAAAGTGGGAATGCATGTGGGAATCCTCGTTAGAGTGAGACATCCTCAGCCCTAGAAATTCCTGATTCTCCAATATTCATTTCTACCAGATAAGCTACTGAGTAGTGTGAAAGGACCAGGTCATTTTGCAGCCTGAAAGCCAAGGACAGATTTCACCTTTACTTCCATGAATTAAGGTTTGAAGAAGTCTCTAGGCCAACAGCCTCAAAGTAGATCCTATTGCAAGAACAGCTGGAGTATTCACAGATTTTAATATCAACCAGCACCTTTGAAAATACTGAGTGCTTTCACACATGTGCATTTCCCAGGTTAGCATTCCTACTGTTTTGTAGAGTGGTATTAGTAGGGATAACTTGCATTTAGGGTGAACTGAATTTTTCGAGGGTGACCGTTTTAATGATTGGTGATTCAAGTAGGGTTGTGCCATGTCTTCTGCCAGAAGAAGCCTTGCCAGATGTCTGTTGCTCAGGTCTGAGTTGTGGGGAGCTCAATTTGTTTTCCGAGGTCTGAGAAGTTCCCACAGGCTAATTCAGAGGAATTAGAGAAAGAATTAGGGAGAAATTAGATCACAGTTTCTTTTATTTAAACGGTACCTGAAGTGCCCTATAGGCTTATCCCATTTTCTCCTTTAAAAGGTTACTTTCATCCCTTATGTCCCTCCGGCAGACTCATCCCCACACACACTACTAAATGTTGAATAATTATAACACACAAGCCCAAGGGAGGACAAACACTTGTTTTCTTGGTGGTTTGAAAAAGACTTTGACATTCCTTGAAACATCCCTAGTTATTCAGACAGCCTCTTCCAGTGGTTTTTAATGTATTCAAATAGGATACAACCACCTCAGCTAGGGAAAAATGGGCATGGATGGAATTGCCACGACACCTGTAAGCAGGTCAGGGAATATCCTGTTTTTGCAGTGTTATCATGTCAAACGTTACAGCAGCAGTGGCAGCTTCCTGTTTTTTTCCATGCAAAGAGAAGTAATGGGGAGCTGCTGGCTGAAGAACGCTGCCAGCTTCATTCAGTCATGTATTTTGGTACTACAAAGGTGGCATTATTAAAGGCAAACAAAAAAGCCTCTAATCATGCAACCAAACTGAACCTTAGGAGCTGAAAAACACTTCCTCTGGCACTCATAAAGCTTGCTAAGAACTAACTGGTGTCCATACATGGTCTTTTTCTGTTTTGGCTGCAAACTGAGACAGGTAAGAGATGCTGTCTCCAAGAGCACTTAAAATTAGGAATCAAGAATCTTCCCCATTGCAACTACTGGACGTCCTGACCTTTCTGCAGAATGTATGGTGAAGCAACCCAATCCAGCAAAACACCACTGGATTTGGTACCTAAAACTTTAAATTGTTACTGTAGATTTTGGCTGACAAAAAAAATAATTGATTATTTTCTTTGCAGCAAAAATCTAGAACTGCAAAACTTATTTTCATTGTATCACTTATACTGAATATTCCCCCTATTAGCTGAATATCCATGGACATGTAGCAGGTAAATGCTGAATACTTCTACAAGGAACATTACTGTCTGCAGTATATCTTTATATATAATCTTTCCAATATATCTTTAAGCTGCATTACTGCTGCTTAAAGATATATTGGAATCAAACTCGTGCCATGTTATTTTGGTGACAGGAAACTATTCAGTTTATTACGGGAGACAAAGAAAGTGCTGGACATGAAAATGACATGCTTCCCAAATCCTGATATGTTTGTGTATGTGTATATACACATATCTCTCTATGTGTGTATGTGGCCTGTGTATACATCTGCATACATACACACACCCTTAAGTGAAGTTATTTGATATAATCTGGAAAACAAGACTTTCCTGACAGGGCTATTTCTCAAGACTGCTTCTCAAACTTACATCTATCACTTACAAGCTGTATACTGTCTCTGTAAAGAAATATATCCTTATCTCCAGGAGTGGCCCTGGTTTTGCTAGAAACAACTGTGTTGTATTTCTGGACCAACACTAAATATTAAGCACAGATTCAGGGCCAGCCACTACATCTTCAAGAGGCACAGCAAAAATGATTTTAAGCAGTTGTTTCAGTCTCACAGATTTAAATGCAAGAGTTGGTTTAACTCCTAGCATATGTTAGAGCTGTCATAGGTTACTGTAATTTTAATCTATATTTAATCTAATATTTTGGGTCAATACAAAGCCTGTGGTGCTGTTCTCTTCCCTGTTACCTCTACAGCAGCAGCTGTAGACACCAAAGAAATGATTTAACAGGCACACTGCAGTCCAGAAACGATCTGCCTGACCAAAGTGAATGGAAAAATCCTTCCTTGTTCTCCATGCACTTTCATTGTATCCCTAAATAACTACAGCAGATGACAGGTGAGTCCCAGCCATCGCACTTTGGCTTCACGGGTGAAAACTACAAAGAATGAGTTGGTGCCAAGTTCCTCGATGGCTTTTGTGTTAAGGGCAACGGTTCACTAGACTGAAGCTGCCAAATTAATCTCGCCTTGGCTAGACTTAATATTTCCCATTTGTATATGAAGAAATGTTAATGGTTCCTGGAAGTTTCAGGCAGCAGCATTTAACACTGTCTAAGGGACAAAGGGGAGTTAGGAGTTTATTTGGATTTGCAAGAGGATCTGACCTGTATTTGCAGTGCTGGTTGATTGATTGTACGTAACACGAGAGGAAAAAGTGACCAATATTCCCGCAGCTCTTTGTGCAAAAGCTCAGGTGTATTGTGGTGGTTTAACTCACAGGGCTAAGCTAGAACCTGTTCATGAGTCAATATTTATGTTGACTCTTAAATGTGAATGGCAGTGCAAACAGATGGTATGGTCAAAGGGTCTTTAATATGAACTGTGCTCAGGAGAACAAGGAATTCAGCTTTGAAATAAATCATTTGCCCTGCTTGCTATGGCACAGATGAAAAAGGTCAGGTCTGCTGGTTTTTTATATTATGACTTATTCCCTTTTATATCTTGCACATGGCTTTCAGCCATTTCCTAAATGATTTTTTTTTTGTTATTCTCACTTTGTTTAAGCATTAACTTAAGATGACTTCAGCTTTTGTCCACCTTCCTAGAAATACTGATTTCTTAGCCAGGAGCAGGGAGAGGACTACTTTCATGTATTTTTCTAATTTTTTTTTTCTCTTGCAAGCTACACACCAGGTTATTTTACTTTCAGCAGCTAGATTGTAAATGGCTTTTTATTTAATAACCGCCAGCATTAATTAATTGTAATTTGATCAAAGCTATGTAAATACCTCCATACAAAGGAACAAGGCATTCGGGCAAACTTTTGAAAAAGGCAAAAAGAAAACTCAAGTGACTAGGAGCGTTATCTAGCACAAATAGGGACAAATCTTTTGTTGGTTGCTAAGATGAGTCAAAAGACTATACATGAAGACCTTGGTGGCAACTGAGGACACGCTGGATCAAGCCTTAGGTGAAGATAAACACACTCTTGTAAGATGCTTGAACTCAGAGGGATCCCACAGGGATTGGTCCAGAAGCACAACTTGCCTTATGTACAGTCTGACCCCAGGTAGAGCAAGCAAGGCGGATGGCAGTGTTTGTGCTTGGAAATGTCCATATGAGGGGGTGTGTGGTCGAGAGGCCATTTTTGCTGTTATCCCTGCGATTGCTGCTGCACTGAAATTATCATTTCAGACAGGAAGCCTGAAACTGCCTTTCTTTAAGGGGAATGTGAACCCAGTGGTAGGGATAACCTGTTTGAGCAAGGTGGTGCAGAGGCAGCTGCTGCTGCTGTTGGCATTAGAAAGGATGCTGCTGTGTCCTGCCTTCTCCAGGAGGCACTGTGGGTTCTCCTCCCCGCTGCACATCTCACACAGGTAATGTGCTGCACGCTCTGGGTTTACAGATTTGCAGGGAATTTTGCTTTTTTTCTTCAAAAGCTAAGGATAAGACCACTTGCAGCTGTCTTGGCTTATATATTGACAGGCACGTGCTCCCTTTCATGTATTTGTTAAACATTAGACTGGTTGTACACTCCATGACAAAGATATAGTGCTGAAGGGTGAGGACAGACCAATACAGACACAGGCAGGGAAGGAATTTGCTTAAAAATACGCTGTGATAATTTTGTAAAAGAGGAGAAGCACCACTTACTGTATTTCCATTATTTTTCTTAATATTTGTTTCAAGCTGACTTGAGCACTGTTCCCAGAGGTGTTATTTTTGTTCTCTGGCAAAAGCAGAGCTGCTTTTTCTAAAGTATTGTCTGTTTTCCCTGAAGGTTCTTTTCTGACTCTGATTGCTTTTAAATGTCACTCTGCTGCTTAAGGCTACTAGTAGGTGGTCTGAGCTGAATGTTTACTATTATATGGCTTATACCTATACTTATTTTCTGTGTCAGATCCCGACCTAGTAACCTTCTTCTCAAAATGCCAAAGCTGAAATTTGGTTTTAAATGACTTGGTTGCCCAGGCAGAATTGCTATTAACCAGAACAGGAAAATAACATTGGGAAATTAACTTTCTTTGCTAGCAGTTTGATACACCATATCTATTGGCAGACAATTCCATCTGAGCCTCAGGATCACCTTGAAACTGGGGATGGTTTTTAGCAAAACACATTGCTGCCATTGCAAATTTCCACAGTTTTTAGAATTTTTATCTGTTGTGATTTTCTCTGTGACTTCATTTTGTGGTTGTGGTGTTTTTTTTAGTCATCATCTCAACCAATTCATTTTAGCAAATGAATATTTTTAGTAAATACTGTGAAGACAGTGGGGAGTTCTAAAATGGTGAAAATAAACAATTATCTACATGAAGCAGTGATTCACTGAAAGCGTTATTTACATTTTCATTTGCCTATAAACTGAAGCTGGTTGAACAGAAACATCATTTGGCCTTGTTTACACACATACAATTTGGGACTAATATCTTACCAGCATTGTTAACTTCACATACACAGGTTAGTATTTCAATTCAGCGTGCATCTGAGTAAGGAAGATAGTGATTGCTGCATACAGTTTCATGCAGGCAATGTGTGTGTAATGAAAGGTATGTTATCACTTGAAATCTAGTCAGTTAAGGATTAAAAATAGGAGGCTTAAGTGCTATACGAGATCTCTTTATTTTTTAAATGCTTTTATCTACTTTACTACAGTATGAAGGACTAAGAGAATCTTGAGTACATAGAAATCATGGTCCAGTTTGCTTAGTGCTACTCCAAAGCCACTTGAAACAGTAGGAGCCTTTGCATAGCAGACATAGTGCAAAGAAACTATTTTTTTCCTTCAACGCTGATTTGCAGGAACAGAAGTGTTACTTCACATGCAAATCCTTTTTACTCTGGTCAGACTATTTATAAAGCTCATTGCATGTGTTATTGGAATAATACAATCTTTTAATTTTATTTTTTCTCTTAGCAGATCTCAAAACTTTCTAAAAGCTGAAGCCTCAATTTTGAAATGATCCGCAGAGAAACTAACTCCTGTTCTCTCTTGGGGTCTGGCAAAGTGAACAGGAGAAAGGCTCAGTGTTTCTAGAGCTCACTCTGGGATCAGTGCATGTGTGTACAAGATGTTTTGGAATAAAAACCCCTTAATTCGTTTTTCTTGCTAATTGATTTTTTTACATATCCTGAGAGACTGCCATGGCTCTGAAGCTCTAGGCTCCAGTCTTGCAAATACAGTAATTTAATTCCAAACCAGTTACAATTAGCAAGACAGACAAAGCTTGGGCTCGTAAATCCAAAGCAGTGAAGTTGATAACAGCACTGCTTATTTCTGTGGACATTCACATTCACTTTACTTGCTTTCCTATAAACAAGCTGTGCTGTTCCTCACATGTATCCAGCATCTCAGCCCAGATTCGTCTCATGCTGGTTTAGACATCTCACTGCGGCTCCCATGGTAAGAGTCCGGCTGCCCTAGGCTCCCTCTGTAGTCAATGAGAAGAGACAAGCATCTTGGTTGATTCATGGACCACACCAAAGATCTGAATCACTCCCATGGAGTAGCTCTCTTGCTCCACTGATTACAGAGGCAACCGAAGGTAAATGGGTTCATAATGTAGGTGGTCAGCCAGGTGGAATGTATGCAAACCTGTTCTAGTTAGTCAGGAGCTGCATTATCACAGCTGGCTCTGAATTCTCAGCTTCAGACAGTTTCTTCTTCCAATACAATTCACAACTATGTCACATGAATCTGGCCTTTCCTAAAACAATTATTAAAAAAATATAATATTATAGCTAAATAATGCACAACCCTATAGCCCTGAAATTATAACTGAATGCACTTTTAGGTACATATCTTTTATTATAGTTCCAAAAAACCTATTTGAAGATATGCTGAAATAAGTACATTCACTTAAATATAGACTACATTTGCATTAGACATTAAGAGTATATTTCACTCCAGATGGAAATAAATGATACTTTTCTTTAGAAATTCTTTCTAGCTCAAGGGGATTTCTGCTGCTGTAAATCCATACAAAAAAGACAACAGCTGCAATAATTCTGAGCTGCAAATTGCACAACTGAAGCTGAAACTAAGCTGAAAACCTTTTCGAGTTCAGTGGGTTTGTACTTGTGTGGGCCTATGTGGTTTTGGTTGCAGAAAAAGCAGCTAAATTTGGGAAATATTTATGGTCTTGACATAGGTATGGTTCCCATTAAAATAAATCATGTAAGTTCATCTGGTCTCTTAAGAGTTCTCTGCATGTCTCCAGTTTCCTGTGTGTTTTGTAGACTTTTCTTCCTATCAGATACTGTAAGTCCAGCTCAAAACCCTCTGAAATTTCAGAGCAGCCAATTCTGATTTGATTTACACCCGACATAGATCTATGTAGACCCATATTATAGAAATGAAATGTCGATGTAAAGAACTGTGTCAAGGCATGGTTTCTAGAAGTCATGGCTTCTGTTGCCGAAGGGCTGACACATTTACTAGTGCACTTATCTTTATAGATGGGCATAACCATTAATTACCTCTGTCCTCTATAGGCCACCTTTCAGCCTCTTCCCCTCTTGTTCCTTCTCCCTCAGGCAAAGAGTCTCTTCTGTCTAGCAACCTCTGGAGACATTTGTTAGGGTAACAGAATAGTTCAGGTCACGTCTATCTACTGACAAAAGAATAATCAGTGCTGTTGGCAAAAATCCTGCTCTTTCATCTATTCATTTCGGTATGAAATGCCTGAAATGTGTTCAAAGTGCATTTTGCTGATAAGTCATTAAGTCATCTGTAAAGGACAAGGAGTAAATAAGGTACCGTTGGCTTGACTCAGAAGGGAAAAAAAATGTGTAGGCAATCTTGGACTATTTTCAGCAGAGGTTTTGTGCTAGCGTAGGGTGGCTTTGAGGCTCACAATGGAAATTTCAGTACAAATGGACCATAAAGCACTCTGTGGGCAGAGAAAGCAGTGCACGGAAGCGAATGGAGGAGAGCTTTGCTCCTTCACCTTCTGGTGAGAAGCTCTTCCTCGCAGCGAGCGGGTGGCAGCAGGTGTTTGTCCTCAGAGCCGCGCTGCTGGCGGGGAGAGCAGCTCGGCGTGGCCGGATCCTGACACCTCGCTGTACAAAAGTGGCTGGCAGGAAGAGGCTGCTGTTTTGCTGAGCTTGGATAAACATTAGGATCTAATTTATCATGTGACAGAAAAGGAAAGCACTTTTTTTTTTTTTTTTGAGTCTCCTCCCTGTTTTTAACAGCTTTTGTTTGAATTTCACCATGTGGTTTTGAAGTGCAAAGAGATATTTAACCTGAGTCTCTGAACTGATTACTTTGCTGTCAGGTGATGTTGAGTATGGCTCATTCTGGACATGTCTACAAGCGTTGTGTCTCACTAAATGACATCGTCAGGGAGCCAGACCTCTTGGTGAACTTCTAAAAGAACTATCATACTCACTTAGAGAAAAAAAGATCTGAGCTGCTAGGGGTCTTGGTGTTGTATGGTGTATCTTGGGTTCCATGCCTAGGAGGAAGAAAAAAGGAAACAGTTTTCCTTGTACTACAAAGTAAATGGCAATGCTGAGAAATATTTTAGTATTTTGCAGTAAATACCTGGGAGTTCTCCTGACTTTTTTAATTTCATGTGTATTATGTGCAACACAGTGTTATGCAAAGATCTGATTGTTCAGTCATATTTGTGATATTTGAAGCCCTGACCCTATTTTGATCTGCTCTGCAACACGCATGGGGATAGCAATATGGCTTCAAAACCAGGCCTTTCAGAAGTTTTTGAGGCACCTCAGAAATTCTGTATCCACAGTCTGAGCTTTGAGTGTAGCGTTAACAAACAAGGCGCCTAATGAAGGTACTTGCAGTATGTTGTGTGGGAGGCATATTCCTTAAATAGGATGTTCTGGATTCAAGTTCCCTCCTGGATTAAGCTATCCTTTTGGGCATGAATAAGTACCTGGCTCTTTATACGTGAGGAGACAGTGCCTCTCTTTTATACAGCAGACATTTATATGCTATGGGAACTCAGTTCCCACCTGAGACGGAAACCCGTTTCTCAAGAAAGCACCTAACTGATGGCAATTCCATCTCTCCTCTAAAATTTGTGTATAGAGTGATACATGATGTGAAGGTGACAAAGATAAAGGTGACAACTCCTTGAGGCTGAGGAGGATCTACAGCTAAAGCCTCCTGATGTGAAGTCCAACCACATATGAGAGGAGCTGGGAAAGCTGAATGCAAGAGTCTGTGTCTTGTTAGTGAGCTGGTTGAAGTGAAGATTAATATGTGGAGTTCATTTATGTCTATTCTCCATTTCAGAATTGTGTGGAAGGTTCTTTGCTTTCATGATGAAGCATGATTATAGTCTGTAGTTGGTACAACTGTTTATTTTTGGTTTTGACCATTTAAGGACAACCCAAAACTTAGTTTCAAAAGAAAAAACAACCACATTTCAAGTCATCCCAAACTGAGAGAAAAGGTAATGGCATCTTTAAAGATCTAAGTAAATACTGAGGTTCACTTGTGAATTTATTCTATATAACCAGGGGTCTGAGATCAACTAATCTGACTGGATGTATTGTGTCCAATTTGATAGAGATTGTAAATTCTGAGCCTATTATGCTGTTTAATCTTTCACCCTTACATTCACATTGGATACAAAGTCTTCATTTGACTCATTTGTTAAATGAAAATCAGATCAGGCCAGATTCTTTCTATTAACATTATTAGTTTTCATTTTTTTATGTGTGATGAGTTGAAGTGAAATTGTGCTTGGTTGTACAGCTGTAAATTCCACTTTATCTGCTAGCCTTGCTTTGGTTTTGCTGAAACGCGTTATTTTAAAGATGCTACATTACAGCTCCCTAGACTGAAGTCCTCTTCATCCACAGAAGTGGTGCAGCAAAAGTAATCAAGATGACAGGTGAAGATTTTGCCTTTCCTGGCATGCACTCTCCACCTGAATTCTGACCTGGAAAGACTTTCTTGACTTGCAACATTGATTAGGCAGAGCCCAGTCAAACAGTTTCAGCACATTTGAACTCTGACTCCCAAAGGATGAGGACAAAATAATGAGCACTGTCCTATCAGTAACGGTATCTCATGACTCCACCGCCCTCACCACCACAGCTGATGCATCTAAGAAACATATTCACAGGGAACAAAAATTCAGACCTCAGCTCAGGAAGGGGCAAGACCCAACCTGTTAGGTAAGAGTGAAGACTTTGTGCTCGGCAGTGACCCTGCCACAGGGAAAACCTCAGCACTGGGAACCAACTGCCTGTGCTGGCTCTCATGTTCAGACCTCTGCTGCTATGCTGGAACTGTTCATTGCTTGTCAACTGGTGGCAACAAGGTAATTCCCTTAAATTCTTGAAAATAATTTGAAACATGTAGTTTTTGTAATTTGTTTTTCCTGAAAGTAGTTATGGTCCCAGTCCTACATATAGTTCCCTTCTGAATAAAATTTTGAATTCTGAAATAAATTTCTGAATTCATTGAAGCAACTGCAGTGTGAAAACTTTGGCTGGGATTAAGTTCCATGCTCTATATTGTCAGTGGAAAAGATTTGCTTTTCTGGTAATAGAGAAACCTAAGAAATACCTGATTGCAATCAAGTGGTATCTTATTTTAGCATACTTTAATTTTTATGTCTGCAGATTTTATTTCAAATTTCATCATGCAATAGTTCGGGCACAGCAGTTCAGCTGCAGGTCTCCATTGGGAGAATGATAGAAAAATTCGCATTTCTTCATATATCTTTGGTTTTCTTCTCTCAGAATTAACATGTTAATATCCTTCTTCACTTCAAAAATATTTTTTGAGCAAGTGCAAGCATGAAGTTTAGAAGCTGTATAAACTGGACCTAGGGTAGACCAGTGGATGTAATGTCCAAAATGGCTGTTCTGCCACTACAGGTGGAAGGACTGTTTTGCCTGCAGGGCATTATTTGCAGAGCTTCTGTCTAGACTGTTATTCATAAATGCTTTCAGGATGAAATCAGTAATTTTCAATATTGAGTGCTTTCTGCTAAAAATTAAGCAGGCTCTCACTTTGATATTAGACTAGCAGTATAAGTGACAACAAAACGAAGAGAGTGGGGAAAAAAACTTTAATCTTCCAAAAACATACTATAATTATGATTTTTTTAATGCTGAACAAGAGGAATTTCTTTGATTTGTTGAATGTTTTTAAGTTTCTAAAGTCTCAGTTTACCCGATTGGTATCAGTTTGTCCTACTTATATTTTTATATTATCCTCCTGAATATTGCATTATAGAGGAAGGAAAGAATTATCTGAAATCCTAGTCTGGGAAGCAGGGAAATACTATCTCTCCTCTTCTGCCAATACATTTTTGTCGTATGTATTTGTGACCATGCTTAGAAAACTGGGTTTGTTTTCCACTTGCACATGAAGAGTTTAAGTATTTTTACTAGTGGTTTGCTTAACTTTTCGACAAGCCAGTCAAGCTGGCAGGCTAGTTTTGTTTTCTTTAAAGAAGGAGACAAAATCAGCACCTGTGGTCTATAAGGAATACAGTGGTCAATGAATCGCATGCCAGTTGCAGGACACAATTTTGTTGGTGCAAGTAAAGACAAAGAGAGAGTTTGGGGCAATGAAATTGAAGCATCTATCTGTAGAAGTGTGCTTAGAAATTAAAGAGCTGATTACATTCAGGGTAATCTTCAGGACCTATTTTAAACATTAAGTAACTGTCTTTATTTGACCCCAGAAATTCATTGCTGTGCTTCATAAGCATGGCCCAGGTTCTGCTGATAGTTCTACGTGAATTACGTAAAAGAAAGGCTCCATGTGGGTAAGACCCTCAGTAGCAGGTTGGAGGAGAGGGCCAGGTGAACAATATCTTCCTTCCTCCGCTCCCATGATCATTTTGTGCCTGTTAAAATCAAAGCTTATAAGTTTCTAAATATATCAAAGCTTATAATTAATAGCACTGAGCTATACTGAGACTATGTGACAGCACAAGTTAATTCATAACATTGGGAGGTTTCCTCAGGAAGAGCACAATTGATTTTGGATTTTTTTTGCTACTCTTTCCATATTGAAAAGTCAGATCTCAGTATTTATACAATTACATGTCAATGGTGTATTACTCAGCGTTAAATCTGTGCTAACCAGTATCTGGCAGAACTCGTGATTTGGATGTGCCTCATAATATTTGGCTTTTTCTGTAAAGTTCCAGCTCCCAGAGTCATGTGATTACATCAGAAACTTCCAGATAAAAAAAAAATAATAATCTAGACCTCATGGCTGTAGAGGAAAAGCTTAAAAGTGTGACCTGGATTCACCCTACAGGCTCAAACACTAGAGGGAAGAAGCACAATGTAGTAAATTTGTACTTGTAAAGATTTTTGTGTTTGTGGAAGGAAGAGTGAGTCATTAATGACCCTTGCTATCCAGTGCTAGGTGTTGATATGCTGCGTTTACAAATTAAGTGTCGCATAATCCAGCCACAAAACTGCACAACCTTCAGTGCTGGAACTGCTGCTTTTTTGGCATGATGTGCCTCTGAATAGGGTCCAAAATGCTTTATTCACAGTGGTAACACACACAGAAGAGAGAAGAGAGGGTTTTTTCTGATCACTGCCTACAAACTCCAACCTTACTCAGGTAACACGGAGAAAGTTTTAGAAACAGGATGATCCAGGAATAGAGTAAAAGCGAGTGGAAAATGTTTATATGCTGGTTTGGAAACAGCTTACACAGGAAGAAAAGAGTTATTTTGTTAGTGTAGCCCAAGCCTGTTTCCTGTGGAGAACAGGCTACACTGGCGAGGTCACCCCTCTCTGGAGCTGTGCTGGGTACATGGGCAAGTCAGGAGGAGCCTTCGTCACCCACCCCAAGCCTCAGACAGCACACAAACCTATGCATTGTGGTGGAAATGGCTTGTTACACCCCTTCAACTGCTGTTCTCTATGAGACCCGCACAGGCGTTAGTTCCTCCATCCACTTCACTCATTACAAAGCCCTTAGCTGCACCATTTTATTGGCGAAAACCTTCACCTCTCAGCTCTGCGAGCAGTAAGGTTGAACGCACAGCTTCCCACCAGTGATGTGTGTTTGGTGCAAGGGTGGAGGTGAAGGGTGCAGGTGGTGGGCTGAGAGGAGCAGTTCGGGGACGAGAGGGTAGGCTGAGGCAATGGGAGCTGGCTGAGGCGGTGGGAATGGCCTGAAGTGATGGGAGAAAGCTGAGGGGAGCAGGTCTAGGACAAGAGGGCAGGCTGAGGCGATGGGAATGGGCTGAGGTGATGGGAGAGGGCTGAAGGGGGCAGATCTAGGACAAGAGGGCAGGCTGAGGTAATGGGAATGGGCTGAGGCGATGGGAGAGGGCTGAGGGGAGCAGGTC
>VZRW01000012.1:190411-251708 GCA_013398125.1 Aegotheles bennettii
CCGTGAAGAGGGGGAGCAGAAAAGCCCCATCTCGTCGGCCAGCAGCTTTGTTTGTCCGGCCCTGCCGCGGGGAAGAGGAGCCGCCGGTGCCCCCGTCTCTCCTCGGGGCCTCCCTCCCTCGGCCGTGCTTCCCGGGTGCTGCCTCCATTCTCGCCGGGTTTCGTTCCCCCTCTCGGCTGGATTTCTCGGGGCTGGAGTATCGGCGGTGGTACCGGGAGCGAGTGGAGGACTAACGCCGAGGGAACAACAGGTCTCTGCCTTCTCCTCGCCTTCCAGAGCGATACCGGCGCCTGCTCTTGGGATTATAAATGTTTGAACTAAGACCCAGGGAACTGGAAGGAGAGCCTCCCGCTGGAATTAACAGAAGAGGAAAGAAGGGAGGCTTTTCCAAATTCTCCACGAGAAAGCTCGTGCCGTTTTCCCGTGCTGTCCGTGCTCTATTTAATAATGCGATTGTGACCTGAGTGGAATTCACGAGCAATGAACTGTTGAAGCTGCTTGTAGCACTGCATCAGACTACTTTTTTTTATTTCTTTTTTCTCAGCACATGATTCCCTCATCCCAGCTGTTGCAGGACCTATGGGCCAAGAATAGAGGGATGGGAAGCTGAGACAGTTTATTTTCACATTCTTCTCTCCTGGGGACTTGGCTAGGTAGCTGAAGCTGCTGCTGCTTTTTGCTGGATCTGCTCTTTACTTGGCAGGTTTATTTTCATGTACATGGGGTGTTTCAATTAAATAGACATTGGACTAGAGCTTGAATGGATGCTTTGCAGTCCGAAAGGTTTCTTGGGATAACAAAAATCTACTGAAAACAGAGAAGAACTGGTACTGCAGGAAACCTGGGGCCTGTTTTCCAAGCCTTTTCGTTTTATTGAGCAAGGTAAATAACGTAGTGGTGTTGAAAACACAGGGCTTATGGTAATCATGCATGAAAATGTTACAAAGCACTCCACACTGTTCCAAGTCTTTCAAGGGATTGAGAGGTCCCACTGTAAGGCTCAGAATAAATTGAATTGTTCTTTCAAATGTTCACATGTAAGCGTGAAACTTAAGGCTGAGAACAAACTTTGTGGTGCCTGAGAGGTTGAGAACACCATTTTTTCTGATTTGCCTTAGGTTCTTGCAGGTTTGTGGTTTTCAGAGAGGCTGAAGAACTTCAGAAGCCTTAGTGAGAGTTCAGAGTAATCACATTAGTGATTTTTTTTCCCATGCTTTTTAAAATCTTGGTACCTTAGCCTCTTGTAAGGATCTGTTAGAGCCTCTTAAAAAGCCCTTCCAATTTAACAGTAAATACAGTATTTGCATTGTTAATTGTATTCATACTCTGCCTGGAATTATTTTTGCTTACCTTTACTTTTGTTATCCACAGCAACAGCTGCTACCACTTCATAATGAATTTTTTGCTTTTTATCTTCCTTTACGTGTGTATCTCCTGAATTAGACTGTTTGGATTTACCACTAATTAACATTCATCACTTTTATAGACTTTCTACAGCCAGCACAGACTTAAAGTACCGTCTTAGATACTATCTTGGTATGTTCCAAGCGTTGGAAGAAGCAGATAATGATTCTCAAAATATGCAGTGTAATCAGTTACTGGTTTTACGTGTATAATTTTTGGTGGCAAGCTACGTGCTTATCTTTGTTTTTTTAAAGATCTCAGCAGCAGTTTACTCTTAACAAAAATACAAATCCATTAAAATGAGATCACGATTTGAAACGTAGCTGTAAAAATAGGGTTTTGCAAGAAGTCACAAGATGCTCATTATGAAGTGATGCCTTGATTAAATTTATTGTATACTTTTTCTCCCGCAGTCTTAATGAAATAGTGGCAAACACTAAGGTGTTGGCAACCTTTGCTGATGCTATCGTTGGAAAAGCTAAGTTGGTATTATGGGTAGTATCCAAAGTTCCTTTGCTTATCCTGTTTAGATTTGTTTGACTTAAACTTACGGTCTTTGTTTTGTCTCATTTTTGTTTCAAGATGATGTGTGAGGTGATGCCAACCATCAGTGAGGCAGAGATTCCCTCTGGGGGAAATGGAGGCCATGGTTCAGGTTCCCCCTTACAGTCAGATGCCGATTCCCACTTTGAGCAGTTAATGGTGTCCATGTTGGAAGAAAGGGATCGCCTTCTGGAAACACTCAGAGAAACTCAGGAGACACTAGCATTGACCCAGGGCAAGCTACATGAAGTTGGTCATGAGAGAGATTCCTTGCAGAGACAGCTCAATACTGCACTTCCACAGGTATGGATGTTTTGAAAGGAAGGTATCTTTCAATGATTTTTTGTATTTCTGTTTTTTCGTTGTTTTTTTGTATTTACTGAAGAGTCAGATTATGTTAGGGGAGGATCCAACTAACGTAGTACTTTCCTGAAGTATCTGTTGGTGCTTGCTCACTTTGAGAAAGATGTAAAAGCAAGGCAAGTGGGGAACATCAGCCCTTTCCCTCCAGTATTCTTTCCCAGTTTCTGGTTTAGCCTGAGCGTGAAGTCTTATCTACATCCTTTTGTTTACTAGGCCTTGATGGACTTTCTTCTATCACTACTATTTTTTTAACATTGTTTCAAACTTCCTGATTCATCCATGTGTTTAAGAATCACACACAGGCCATTCTGGGAAAGAAAACGGGACACTGATGCAGTCATGGACTTTGATTTAAAAACTTGAAAAGTTTAAGACCTTCTGAATACATGCTGAGTTTTCATGGCAGTGTAGAAGTCCAAGTGTGTTGTTTAACTCATGTAGTTCCTTTTGGAGGGTTTGGATTTGGTTTTTTTTTTCCTTGGTCATGCTAGGAGTTACTGACTCTGGAAGATGCAGAATACCAAGTAATGCTGAATGTATCCCACAGGGCAGTAGTGTGTAGTTAGGAAAGGTGATTGGTGTCTGCAGCACTTCTTGGGTTTTATCCATCCTGGTTAAAAACAATACAACTGAACTTTGAACACTTTGAGTAGCATTTGGTTGTAGGCAAAGCAGAGGCACTTTCAGGTGTCAGTTAACTGTTGATAGCCTTGCACTTTCTAGCATGGTTGCTTGTTGTCCCGAGTGTAGCATGATGATGTTATACTTGCATACATTATTCCAAGGATACTTATTATTTTTACAAACGTTTACATATCCTTAAATATTGTAGTTGCTGTTTATACACTTCAAAACAGTAGTTTTAAACCCTTCTATTTCCACTGCTCTCATTATAATGTAATCGCTGTAAGACTCTTGGTATGGTAATCGGTGCTGGCAGTTACTCAGGGGTAGAAACTAAAAGGTATTACTTGTTAATCTAGTTGTGTTACAGTGGCGTGATGGGAATCGGAAAGGAGACGTTTCCAACCTTTACTGCTCCCTGTGTTAAAGCATGTGCTGCGGGCAAAAAGAATTCTTTTTTTTTCCTTTGTATTTTTTGTTGCAGTAATTGTGGCTTCTCTCTAGCCGCTACTTCAGGTCTGCTGCATTAAGGGATGCCATTAACCAGTTGTGTGATCTGTAAACTGTTACACTTGAATTTGGGGCTGAGTGGAATCAGCCGACCCCTAAACGGTTCTGTTCCTCTCTCCCCTTTTCATTTCTCAGCTTTCCTTCCCAAATCTAGTAAGCTACTTAGACATAAACATTTCTTTATAAACATTTCTAAAAGATTAATGCAGCCAAAAAAACTCCCACTTTCAAGAATGTTACAATAGTGTAGCTTCATGTGAAATCTATAGGAAAGCAAGTCCCATGGTTCAGTTGAGATATTTCACTGTGATTTTATATAAATATACAGCAGTGCATAGATTTTTGTAGATTGTTGTTGAAAAATACTGTTGGCATGGTGTGAAACTATGTCACTTTTGACATCGCTGGTGCTTAAGCTCAAATGTTTGTGGGTGGTGACGATGGTGCTTTCAAAAGTCAAAAATATTTCATTGTTCTTGCTACAATCAGAAATAACTTCTGTATTTGACAAGTTTTTGTTGTTATGGTAAAGAGTCAGTTACTTGAAAGGTGTGAATTTCTAATGAGGTGAAAAGATGGGGGTTTTTTGTTTAAATTCTAGTAAGTGTTGACTAGGAAAACTTCGTGGTGACTGTAATATTTCAAACTATTCAAACCTTTTTGTTAAGTGTTTCAAGCTGAGCATTCTTTTGAACTACTGTCTCAAATGACCCGTTGTTCAGCTGTGGATTTCAAGGAGGAGTAGAAGCAGGATAGCTTTACATTTACTGACAACTGTGTTACATTTTTTTCTGGAAAGAAGGATTTAGCAGTGTACATTTTTAAAGCTTTTTTTTTATCATAGAAGTTGCTTTCAATTTAGTAGAAAGAGATGTGAAGGTCAGTTTAACTAGTTGTACAAATACTAGTATAATTGCATGAATTACTGGATCACTATGTGACCAAGGTATTATTTCTCCCTCAGACTTGTGACATGTCTTTGTAGTTGATTTTGGAGTACTTTATCTTAAGGAGTATTGAATTGTTTGTATGTATACTTTCCCTGTTTTATACATTTAGCAGAATCAGCCAGCTAGACTGTTTTGATGCCTGATGGAAACTCCTTGTATAAAAGGTTTCTAGTGTTTCTAGTGGCATCCCTGTACCTTATGCCATACATTCACTGAGTTTCTGTGTATAGGAAGAGGCTCACACAAAATGGCAAATTAGTACTTGTGTATTTGCACATCTTGTAGATTATAAAAGCAAATACAATTTATTCTGCAGCAGTGATGCACGTTCTCTGGAGTGTCAGAGAAAGACACTTCTCTACTACACTTGTAGTGTGATGGTCAGCTAATAAAGGTATCAGTTCTTGCTCACATAAACCTGAAACAGTTATTTAGAATAAAACTTTTGTTGTGGATGTTTAATTCACAGAGAAGAGCATTTTAATCTTATATAGCTGTGCTTTATCTGTTACATTTACACAGAGTGAAACTGACAAGTTTTTCTTGTTATGGACAGCTGGAAATGAAATACATCAACATTGTCTTGATAAAATAACTGAATTCTTGGCAATGCTTTTTGTTTTCTGGGAGTTACCTTCTATTACAGATTACCCTAGCCAGACTGTACTCTGACCTGGAAAGATGAACTTGATGAAATCAAATTGCTGTGCAAGCACTTAAAATTAATTTTATTCTTTGCAGATTTTTTCACAGGAAAAAAATGAAAATTAATTATTTACTTAGAGAACTTTTGTTTTTAACATAAACACATTCAGTTATGATGTAATTATGTCTCAGTGGTTTAATTATGCCCTTTATGTGCCTTCTAAAGTCTGTTCTGTAAAATTCAAGGTTTCTGTGCTTAAAATTTGTAAGTTAATCTGTGAAACATACAGGTTGTTACTGCATTTAAAACTTAAAATGTGAATTTAAGGTAGCTGAGGTCCAAGTGACTACCAGTTCCTGCTAGTACTGTTTTGCAAGCCAGTGTTCAGTTTGCTGGTAGAATTCCATGTCGAAGTTTCTGTAAATGACAACATGCTTGTTTTGGGTGGAGAAAGCTAGAGTTTAATTTTCAGAGACTCTGGTGCTGAGCACAATAAAAGCAATTTGATGAATTCATAACAACTCTTATCAGGATGACAATTTTAATATGTATGTTAAGAATTTTATAAACCGAAGGACAAATATGCTTCTGTACTACAGCATCACTCTTATTAAGGTCCATCTTAATCTTGTGCTTCTAATCTTTTGGTCTTAAATTTACCATACTTGATTTTCATTTCTATGCAGGGTAAGTAAAGTAAAAGAAGTTTTTTTTACTCTGTCTGTGATGGTCCTGTTCAGAATTTCTGTATTCAGCAGTGTATATATAGGGGCAGGTGAGAACTTTATGTCAGAGGCTGTGTGTGTCTGTGTGTAGTAAAGTAGAGCACTTTACTGTAATGTGGAGTTAAATGTGGAAAAAAAAGTTGCATAAAAGTTTGCTTTGCCTGCAGCTTTACTAGGTTGCCCATCATACCATAATTTAAAGTGAGTCCACAGCAGGCCATCTTTAGTTGCTTTCTATCTATCTATAGTAAATATTTTCTCACTACAGCACACTCAGTTAAGAACAGTGTCTGTTTATATTTGTATTCAGTTAAATTCAGGTACATCTTTATAGATTGATCTTCCTTAGACAATCTCAGAAACACGATGTCTCATGTAAGAAATACCTAAATGCTTGGTCCAAAGACTACCCTGGTATTGTTTGAGAATGATGAACTTCAGAATTTAGTTGCCATTTTAATAATGATGTTGTTTGGATTTCCTCCAGACAATTTTAAAATAATACAGGATGTCATAGATGTAGAAAAGAGGTTTTGAATTGTACGTAGTATGAAGAACACAGTTGCAGAAAGTACATTAAGTAAAGAGCTTGCCAAGCCTTGCAGCAGCTGAGATTTCCTTAGCATTTGAAGTGCAATTCCATTTGCAGTATTCACAATTGTTCAGCCTTGAAGTGACATAGCTTATACTTCTTATTCCAGCAAGGTGTGGTAGTGATTTCTAAGCAATAGACATTAATCTCAGCAGAGCCATGTGTCCAGAAATGATAGAGATCCAGAAGGATTTCAGATGTGCAAACATAAATCCAGAGCAGACGTGTCCTCCGCTTCTCTCACCCGGTTCTGACAGCAGATGAAGGTGACTGTTGCATTTTCAGACAACTAGAATTTTAATCTAGTCTGTGTTGAGTTTCAGTTGCTCAATCTCACTTGGCTCTTACTGTTAGTAAATTACTGGGTAGATTTGTCTTTTTCTACACTAGTTTAAGTCAGATGGAGATGGGAGTTAATGTTCAGAATTGTTCGCTATATCAATAAACCTCAGCTTCCCTAAGATTTCTTTCTTTGCAAGGCATAGAAACAGACAACTTTTGTCCAAAACCTTCAGAAAATGAAGTTATCTGAAAATATGCTCTATGGTTGGGCAAAAAGAGGAGTAGCTACACTTAAATAATTAGTGGTGTACATTGAGGACCAAGTCTCTAGCATTTGCTGTGACTTCTTAGTTTCTCACTTAAATATGTTTGGGTGAGTTTGTTTACTGAAACACTCCACCCCTGCCCAGCAGACATCTGCTTGCCTATTGTTAGCCACTTGCTGTTTATACTGGACTTTTAATTTAGGTTATCTTGATTATAAATAAACTTTTAGCTAGATTAAATTTAGAATTCATTTTAACTTTCCTTGTATTTGAGGGTGAATTTCAGTGCTGGTATGATGTCCCGTCGATCCCCTTAATAAAAATATTTTATTAAGTCTAAAACTGTTGTTTTTATTTTCCTTAGTTTATTTGCAGGAAGAATGTTTTGGTGACTACGTGGAAACACTTTTTGTTTGTTTTTAATAGTGGATGTAGCCCTGAAAAATGAGCTAGTAATTGTTGTTCCTACTCTTCTGTTATTATGCACAAATGTCTGATAGTGGGTTTATTAATGTTTGGTGTGCTGTTGTCTAACTGGCAGTCTAGCAAACAGGCTGTAGATAACTTTGGGTGAAAAGACCTATAGTCAAAAGAAGGTGTTTTAAAAACATATGATATGTTTGGAACCAGGTGAGCTTCACGTATACACTCATCTAAACTAACTTGCCTGTAGTTCCTTGTACAACAGGTTAGTGTTTATTCTGGTATTCTCAGAATTCTTCATTTGCAAGCCCTTCTATTTTTTTCTCTGTTCTTTTTTAAGAGTATAACTAAAAACTACTTTAAAGATGTTTGTTAGCAAGACTTAACCATTCAGTGTGGCTACATAGTTGCAACTTCCATCTAGATGTTTTAAAAGAAAAGAAAGAAGGCCAGGAATTTTTTTAAAATATGAATATGAATTAAAAAATACAGTCACCCCCCTGCCCCTGACATGTTCTTAGTGTTTTAACATCCACTGGCCTGTGACTTTGGTGTCTTCTTTCTGGTATTTATTTAGGAAAGGTGAATGTTGGTTTTACTCATGATAGGTTTTGATTTAAGAGTACACATTTGTTTGTGTTTTGGTATATGTAGATCCTTTGTAGTTAACAATGTTGTCAGAGAACTTGAGTCTTTGGAGAGAACATTTTAGCTGTCTATTACTAAATTTGATTTTTGCTCTTCTTAAGTTAGAGCTGCATATCCCAGAACTCCATTAATACATTTCACACTTCAACTTAATTTTATCTTTTAAAATTTTCTTGCTTTAAAGGAATATGATAGAGGTCTTCATGTAAGCTGCTTTTAGCAATTCAGGCAGCTTAAGTCACTTTAAGTCTGGAAGGCTGACTGGTATCTGCTGCCATATATTAGAAAATACTTACCATAATCTCCTGCACATATGGATCTCAAGGTACAAGTACTGTGAAAGGATAAATTTGCATTGTGTGTGTGTGTCAGGTAATTCGGTGTTCATAACTTTCCAAGTGTATTTTTTTTGTAAGCCTGCCTGTGGATTCTTCAAGTGTAAATGGGGAAATGTGTGGCAATTCTTGCCAGGAAAAATGTTTTCACATTCTCCAGGCTGAAAGAAGAATTATTATTTTGCTGCCGAGTGGAGTGAGTTTTTTATTGAACTTGACTTTTTCACAGGAGTGCATGGAAATACTGTTCCTGCATTTTGTAAACTCCAGATATTTGTGTAGTGAGCTTGAGGAGGTTACTCTCCTAGTTCACATACTCGGAACTGGAGAAGTACTGTGGTTACAACACTTGTTAAAGCTCAGTTTCATTTTTATGTGTTGGTTTCCTTTAGATTCTTTGTAAATTGATGTGACCAGTTGGTTAAATTGTTTTTTGCTTATGACCTTTATCTATTTCAGACTTTGCCTTGGGTTTCATATAAGCTCTACTGCAGATCAGCTCCTTCTGATTGGCATGGCAAGGCTCTGTGGCCCATTCCTACAGTGGCTAGAGCTGTAACGTTTTTAAGAAGAGAAGCTTTGTTGCTTAATCTTCTCTTCTGCCATTCCACAGTGGCTAGCCTTGAGCTTTGCTCATGTGTTTATGTTTGTGTCTACTTGGGATATGGTTTTTGAGGATGATAGTGAAAATCTTAAAGGGAATATAATTTAGTTGCATCTGAAGTATAAGATGACTTTTGATGGGTACGTATGAATAAGAACAGTTATGGTTGAGTTTTCAGAAATACAAATGCACAGAAATAGTGTTTTGTTTTAGAATTTCTGCAAAGTGCTCCAAGATTCCTTAATGAAAAGATTACACTACCACTATTAGGCATGATAAGATATCTTCAGGACATCTTTTAAAGCAAGGATCATCATTTGTTTAAAAGGCCATGTGGAAAAAGCTTGAAAAATTTGTTATGTGTGTCCTTTTAAGTTTTGTTGAGGAGGAAAAAGAACTTCCACTTGGAAAATAAGCAAGTGTTTTCTGTTTGTTGNATAGTTTTCTTATTTTTTTCCCCCTGTAGAACAGTAGTCTCTATTTGGGTATGCTCTGAGCCGTGCTGTGGTTTGTGCTATTCCCATTACTAGTACATGGTAGAGTTTGGTATCTAATTCAGTTTCACATCTCATTCNGGTTTCCTTTAGATTCTTTGTAAATTGATGTGACCAGTTGGTTAAATTGTTTTTTGCTTATGACCTTTATCTATTTCAGACTTTGCCTTGGGTTTCATATAAGCTCTACTGCAGATCAGCTCCTTTTCTTCTGTTTGGCATGGCAAGGCTCTGTTTTCCATTCCTGCAGTGGTTAGAGCTGTAACGTTTTTAAGAAGAGAAGCTTTGTTGCTTAATCTTCTCTTCTGCCATTCTACAATGGCTAGCCTTGAGCTTTGCTCATGTGTTTATGTTTGTGTCTACTCGGGATATGGTTTTTGAGGATGATAGTGAAAATCTTACAGGGAATATAATTTAGTTGCATCTGAAATATAAGATGACTTTTGATGGGTACGTATGAATAAGAACAGTTATGGTTGAGTTTTCAGAAATACAAATGCACAGAAATAGTGTTTTGTTTTAGAATTTCTGCAAAGTGCTCCAAGATTCCTTAATGAAAAGATTACACTACCACTATTAGGCATGATAAGATATCTTCAGGACATCTTTTAAAGCAAGGATCATTATTTGTTTAAAGGGCCATGTGGAAAAAGCTTGAAAAATTTGTTATGTGTGTCCTTTTAAGTTTTGTTGAGGAGGAAAAAGAACTTCCACTTGGAAAATAAGTTTTCTGTTTGTTGCAATAGGAAACTGGGCATCCTTTTATTATTAATATCTTAAAAATTATTTTAAAAATAGTTTTCTTATTTTTTTCCCCCTGTAGAACAGTAGTCTCTATTTGGGTATGCTCTGAGCCATGCTGTGGTTTGTGCTATTCCCATTACTAGTACATGGTAGAGTTTGGTATCTAATTCAGTTTCACATCTCATTTTCTAGAAATATTCTAGACGTTCAAGGCCAGGTCNCTGAGCAACCCTGTCTAGTTGAAGATGTGCCTGCCCATGGCAGGGGGGTTGGTCTAGCTGACCTTTAAGTCCCTTCCAACTCAAGCTATTTTGTGATTCTGATTCTGAAGCACAGTGCTTGCCTTTTTTAGTCCTACCTCCCACAGAAATACATGTCAAATTTGGTTCTGTTCAGTTTAAATTATGTGTAGAGAAACATGGTTTTTAAATGCCTGATTTACCTTTTATAAAGATATGCAGAGTAGAATATCTGGTAAAAATGAATAAAGAATGTAAACCATGAGTTAATAAACTCATTACTGTCAGAAGAATTGAGATTTTTTTTTTTGTTCCCCATCTCATATTTACAGAAGAACACACAGTGTAAGGATATAATCATAGCAGCTTAGGTTGCTGAATAATTTACATAGTTAAAAACAAAACAAAGCCACCTTAAGATGTGCTGTTTAAACAAGAAATTTTTGTGTTGACCTATACAAAGTTTAGACTGGCTCCATGTATAATTGAAAGATCTAACTATGAGTGTTCATGTAATGAAGCTAGCATGCAGTTGGATGAAGTTTATCAATCATTTGTCCTCTCAACAGTGACAATTTTCTGTAGTGAGGAATGATGTTTCTTTTTAATTACTTGAAAAGGAGTTCTGGCTACCCAAGTCCTTGGTGTGAAACCTAAAACTTTCTTTAATGTGGAGAGGGCTCACTCAGTGAAGATAATAAATTCCTGTTATTTTAGTGGTACTGGATCTGTGGTTATCTCAGCAAATTGTAACCAATTTTATTAATCTGTTTTAGCACTATTTCTGAATTTCAAGCATGGTCATGAAAAAAGCCACTGAAAAGGGAGAGAGGTATCTGAAAGTGGAATTGCTTGTTTGTTTTATTGTGTGCTTCACAGGCTGCTTGAGATGAAAGTTTTCTCTTCATGTAAATCAAAATTGTTTTAAAAAAGAAAACTGGGGGAAAAAGACTTCTGTCTTGATGAATGGCAGGGTTTAAATTGTGGATTTGTGGGTTTTAGCTGTGGATTCTCAAAAGCCTTATATGAGCCTCTCACAAAAATAATTCATCAAGGCATACTTTTGCCAGTAGAATGTGATACTCGAAGCTTCCTTTTCTTTCCACTCTTATGCATAAATGGTAAATCTGCTGGCTGAAATGGGGCTCTGTAACACGATGGGATTCATGGATCTCTCTCAGCCTCACCGAATGAATGATACTGGGCCTAAGTTCTGTTACTGGCTGTGCTTTTCACTGTGGTTTATGCTTGAGTAAGACTTGTGGATTTGCTGTTCCCAACAGGAACCTGTGTAACTTTATATTCTTTAAGGTTTTTTTGTGTATCATATTTAAAGTCCTAACCGACATCTCACACTTAAATGCTAGAAGCGAGGGATTCAAGACATGGGCTACCTTTTGTTTTAATTTGGAAACTGAGAAATAAAAGAAACTTTTGACCCAAATCAAGTGTTGTTTACAAATTTAAGTGGGATTCTGTTGTTTCGAGAGTTACCTGTGGTACTAGAAGTTCTTCAGATAACCTAATTATGGGTGTAAAGGACAATTCTACACCTGAGAGATTAAGGTTGGGACAGCAGAGCATGTATGGAGCATGGCTGTCTTGGATGTCTGGGTGAATCTGGTTGGAGTTTTTATATGTTTATGTGTGTCTTAGATAAACTCCTAACTTCAGAATATCTTCAAAGCTCTCTCTGTTTCCCATATTAGATTGCATGACTAAAATTTTAGTTTAGATAATTTCCCAAGGCATGCCTTGGGATACCACTGTGAATTTTTTTATTTTTATTCCCAAATAATGTGTTTTTCATGCAGTATTATCACCTTTGTGTAATCCATGGGGAAAAGGCCTGGAAGGTCATAACATTCATTGGCTTTGGTGTTAACACGAGGCAGGTGCATCTAGTAATTTTATTTCTTGTAGAAAATGCAGCTTGAGTTTTCAGAATGTCTTTTGAGGGTGTGGTTGAACATCATCTTCCAAAAGCTGAGCTTTTGTTTTAAGAAATCTGGAATTGCTTTACTTCGTGTAAAGTGAAAATGAAAAAAGCTTTTTAGGGTTTTAGCTCTCATTGCTTGTCCATAGAGGAAAGAAGCTGTCCTTTCCCCTCCTGTAATCTTATTTATGCTGATACTTACACTGGTACAACTCTGATCCCCTGTTGGAACTGTAGTCTTTAGAGGCTGCGTAACACTCTTCTGTGTTTTGTGCAATGGTTATAAAAGATTAAGTCCTGGGAGTTAGTAGAGGAGAAATGGGCCATGCATGCCTTTTCTCTCAACAGAGCAGGAGGCTGTAGGGTTCTATAGTTGCATCATCTTTCCCTTATTTGCAGCCCATGTGGAGCAGGAGCTGTTGCTCCTCCTCAGACCAGGTTTCTTGCCAATCCACCTTTCCCTTCAGCATTTGTTACTGGTTACAGCACATTAACAGTTTGTCCTTGTCTCCTTTTTTTCCCCCTTTTTCTTCCCCCCTCTTCCTTGCCTGTTAGTGTTATTCATCTCCTTGGTTTTGTTCTGTGATGTAACATGCTTTTTGGGTTCAGGTAGTTAGGAAGTTTGGAACTGTTGATTGTGGGTATCGTTTGTGGCAGACAAAAAATTACTTTGAAGGCTAAAAAAGCTGAAGAAACTTCCCATAAAACAACTCTTTGACACTTAATCTGTGCTGCTGAGTTAAGTTTTTCTGTGTTTAAATACCAGACTTGTCTGTTGTAAGACCCAAGACTCTACTTTATTTGTAAAAAATGACTTTTCCATGGAATGGTCCAGTTGTATTTACTCCAAATATTGCAGATTTGGATATATTTAGCTTCAGTTAGCCAAGTGAATTCACTTAGCATGTAAACTGGAGTACAAAGAAATAAAAAAAAAAGAAATGTAGAGAGCCTGTAAGTTGAATTTCCTGCTGAAGGCATGTGTCTGTCCTCATTGAGTATTACTTGCTTGAACAGGTTTGAAATTGTAAGGCTGAAGTGCTCATCGCTTGGCAAAAAAGAAATTAAAAAAAATATATATTATAGAAGAGCACTGAGGGGAAAGTACGTGTTGGTGCTTGTTTAATGAGGGTGGCTTGGCCAGCCTTATTCAGATATTCCCAAGCACTCCCTTTTAACAGAGTGTGAAAAACGTACTTTACAACTACTAGCCACAGAATTAAACCTGAGACTAGAGGCCAAGATGGGTGATTAGAATAGGGCAGGGCAGTGCCTCAGCTCCTCCTTGCAGTTTTTGCAAGCAGAAGTATCTTGTCACTGAAATACTCATGCATGACAGATCTTGTCCTGGGTCTATTTCTAAAAAATAGTGAAGTATTAGTCATGTGAGGATTAGTATTTTAAACGTGCTTGAACGCAGTATTTAGGATTAAATAATTTTTAATTCATAGAAGTAATAAGAATTTAATGTTAAATGTCAGCTGAGCCAGCATTGTGTTATTTCTTCTGAGTGCAGTAAGTTCAGGGTTGATATCAAGAAAAATACGTGACTTTTTTTTTCTTGCTCAAGAAAACTGTCAATTCAACGTTGTTCACAACTTCAGAGATCTTGCTGCAACTATGGGAGTCCCAGGAAAAATAGTTTGTTAAATTTTCTCAGCATATCTTGCTGTTGTTTTATGGTTTGTTGTTTTTGAAGAGCATTGTGGGCTGTAAAATCCCATATGGGATCCCAGGAAACCTTGACCAACTTTGAGGAGAGGAGAAACTTCAATGAAATCTCCTTAGTGTCATATTAAAGATGGAGACTGGTTTTGTCCCATACCTTGTCAAACTGGTCATGCAAGATTCTTTCTCTTTAATTAAGTACAACTGTATTCTCCTTTTGCCACAGTGGGTATGGGTGTGGGTAGGTTTCTTCACTGACAGGGACTCCAAAAATGGAGATGCCTAAAGCTACAACTAAGAAGTTGTGTTACCACTTACTGTATTAGTTACTAATCAAAATAGACTAGGCTAGGGGTGCAGGAATGTGGTAATTCATATTGTGAAACCCTTAAAATTCACTGATTCAGAGCGTAACTGAGAGGCATTTGTTTTTCTAACACCCCCCAAGTATTGTAAATGTATTTCTCTGTTAAGATAAACTATTATTATGGGATATTGGTACTTTTACTGGTACAGTATTGGAAAGAATTATTCTTGTTATTGACCAGTCTCAACAGTTACAGTTTTGCACAGAGAAACCAGACACATCCCGAGTTGAAAAACCTGTTTTTCAATGATGGCTGATACGTATTTTAGCTGATCTTGTACAATTTTCCAAGTTGAACAAGCTTGGTATGGTTTTGAATGCTTTTGTGCTGTATCTGCCCTTTCAGGGGACATATTCACCTACATCTAAGAGCATCTAAGGTGGAACTCTTTGCATAACCACCACAATGAAAGAATTCTAGCCATGTGATAGAATAAGGTTTTCTGCCACCATTGCATATGAATAGATGCTAAGTTTCATGCAAGTCTGAAGAGCACTTCTGTATTTCCTGTGCTTGCTGCTAGGCAGCTGTTACCTTACAGCTGTTGTAATGGTTCTACTTTTGGACTTCCTTATGTTGCCTGAGGAAGGACAGCATTTAAAAAGTATTTTACAAAGACAAGAGAAGAAAAGCTTAAACCTAGAAACTAGCATGTTTATTTAGTGTTCAGTTTGTTCATTTCTTCTTTAACACCCTATGCATGCTGTTAAGTTGCAGGGTTCCCTCCCCAGTTGAGTATTTGGAGGAAGCCTTTGGGAAAAAATAAGTACTTTTATATAGGTGTTTGCTGGTTTGATGTGTAATCTTTGATACACATCTAGCTCTAAAAGTAGTTTAAAAGTCGGTGTGGAAAAGGCTATGTTAATATGGGTTGGGTCCACTCTGAAAATAGACCCTGTGCAATCTACCATAGTTTGAACAAGCCTCTGATGCTGGCAGTGATTTGTTAAGGTTGATGAAAAGATTAGCAAGCTACCTGGAGAAGTGATGGATTCTTAGTCTTTCAATGATCACGGGGCTATTTGCCCTATGGGAAGATGCTTAGCAAACTGCAAGTTGTTAGACCTAAAGAGAAGTAACTGGACGAAATTTTCTGACTTGTTTAAACAACTTCATGTTCTCTTTCTTTAATTTCCCAGGCCTACAAAGAGGTTGGTTTAGCACTGAAGAAAATAGAATGCAGCTATGGCTTGATTTGACTTCCAGCACATTACCAGCACACTGTCTTGTAGATACCATTTGTTGTGCATGTGACTGTTTTGAATTCACTGTGTTGTATGTAGGTCTCATTAATGGTGGAGCTTGGGAGGTGCACAGAGGTTGGTGTGTGTACCTTGTAGTGCAAAGTACTGTATAGAATCAGTGATGGTTGGCTCTCCAGAGATGCACAAAGATACATTTTTGCATGAGACTTTGCCCCAGTCTTGTATACATATCAGCACTGTTTTGCTGGGGTTAGAGAAAATCAAGTGCTAGAGTATAGGCAGGAATGATTTTGCCAGTCTGGGTGGTTTATACAGGCTGTAGTTAATGATTTGAGTGTAGGTGGCTCCTGTTTGCATGTCTCTGCTCGGTGTACCAGGGTTTGCAGGCTCACTTTCCAAACTGCTTTGTAGCATGTATAAAGCTTGAGCATTGATTAGTGCAGTGAAAGGAAAACCTCTGATCCTTCAGGGAGTGAGAGGCTGGATCCATCCACGTTTGGGTTCTGCTACTTCTGCCCCCCATACGCCAGATAGGAAATGTCTATTAAAAGTGTGCTAGATCAGAGAGAGGGAGCTACAGGAGGGAGGACATGGAACTGATGTTTTTCCACCTCCCTTTTCCTGCTACTTCTGCATTCCTCTTGCAAAGCTGCCAAATACCACTCTTCTTCATTTATGTTTTCTTGCATTTCAACATGCAGCGCTTCCTGAAAGCTCCTAGCAATGAAGTCTGGATTTAGTGCTTTGTAGTTCAGGCTCAGTGAACACTGCACATAAATTTAAGCAACTCACTTGGTAACTGGAAACCTTTTTATTACCATGGTCTTACTGTAAGCATTTCTATTTTGCTTTTGGGCGTATGTTTGGTACCTACTGGCTGTGAGTTGAGAGTTCTTTTGCTCATTGCTTGTCAGATGCTAGGCAGTTAATTCTACTCTCAGCTCCAGAGTGGATGGGAAACAGAGAGTTTCATTCCAGAGCAATAACATTATGAAACTGTAAACACTTTAAAACTTAATTGCCTGTTTAGGATTAAGCAGTGTTAATGACAAAACTTAGATAGGTCAGCCCAGGAAGTAAGCGTGAAGAATAACATACTAACAAAGAGGGCTGGAATGATAAAAAGTTACTCAGGTTTAGTATTACTCACTGACTGCAATATTCACTTGAGTGTTTTCACAGTTTTGTGTGGAGAAATAAAAGGTGTGTGTGGTGAGTCAAGGAGAATATAAACTACTGAGGGTTGACCAAAGGGTGGTGGTAAACATTTTAAAATATCACAGTGCCACTGGTTGGGATGTGAGATATTTTTTTTTTTGGAGTAGTAAAGAAATCTGCATCTGTGTTTTGTGGTCTTTTGAGTTATAAAACATCTTGTGCATAAGGAGAAATGGGAAAGGAGGCTGGTATGTTAGTTATAAGCTACAGGGTATTCTCACTCTGGCCAGTAGTTAGCTCTACTTGGAGTAACAGCTACTTCAAGCATGAAAAAAAACCTTTCCATGATGTGAAGTGCACGTTTGACATAACCATATTTTAATGTAACTTAAGTATTTTCTTACATTCCCTTTTAACTTGTTGGGGTTTTTTAAGAACAGAAGGTAACTTATTTCAAGCATTTAAGAGAACCAATTCTATGAAGTAAGTTTTCTGTTGATGTGTTAGAAAGTCCAGGCTGCTTGATACTTACTGGAAATTAATTTCACTAGGTGAAAAGCAAAATATTTTTCTTTACACATTCTAGACTGTTTTTTCTCTTTCCCTTTAGCTCTTGCCAGAGATATGAAAAGGTTGAAAACAGTCTGGTTTATTTTGTGGAACAGGCAGAGCACAGTTTGTGTTGGCTGTTGTTTCTTCTGGGTTTGTTGTTGTTAAAGTGTGTGTAACTGTGTTTTCTTGGAAGGCTGGATTTAATGGTTGAAACATGTAAACTCTTTTCAGTTTTACCTCTCAATACCCTAGAACTATTTCATAATTCTGACTGTTAGCTTAAAAAAACCAAAATTAACTGGTGTGACTTAATAGGTACAAAAATTTGCTTGCTAGGAACTTCCAAATATATTGGGGATATTGGTCACTGCGTGCTACCTAAACCCCTTAGGTTTAAAATGAAGTGGCTGTGAAATACCCTGTTAAACCCTGATATTTAGTGATTTTTTTTTATGGTTTTGTTTAAGACTCTATATTTGTCACTTTTGTGCATGCATCATTTGGAATAATTGTGGTTTATATGTAATGTGAATAACATGATGGAAACTTATCTCTGACTCCCTTGGTTTCTCAGCCCTGGTGGCCTGTGCTTTCTCTGGTTGTTCTCATGCTCTCTTCAGCTTTTCAGATTTTTGAGTGGGTTATTTGATATGCAGGCTGCAGAAGAGAATGGTAACAGTAAAACAAAATAGTACTTGAAAATTAAACAGATAAATTCCACTGTCATATTTCTGGCAGAGATATTCCTAAAGATGCAACAATTGCATCTTCATCTTTGCATTGCCAGAAGACACTACTTTAATAGTATTTAATAGTATTTTCTTTCATGTTTCTTTTAAAATATATTTTCATCCTTTAAATAAGCTTGTTGCCTGTAATTCATAATTCTTTATGCACTTAGGGATGGTGTTGTGTTTTATTGTGGAATAAACTTTTTTACTGCAGCAAATGCCAAGCAAATTTACAGTTCTTTGGAGAGCATCCCTAATACACAGCTTGTGTTAATAGACTTTCAGGGATTACCTCTGCTTCTTTCAAGTTTTTCCCTAAGTTAAATATACTGTCTTTCCTGTCATGTAGCATTTATTGGTTTGTGATGTACTATCTGTGGTTCAGGAAGTTGCTTCAGTATTCATTTCAGTTTATTACGGAGTATGGATGTTTGTCAGTGTGTTCTAATCAACAGGGTATTTATCTCTCCAACTCTATTCTTGTCAGTGCTCAGAGCTGGGTGTTTATTATTTGGATGGCAACCAGAAGCAGAGCAGAACTTCATTCTGATGTTCTCAAGCTTCTCCTTGATAACAGAAAAGTAATACAGCTTTGTGGATAAGTAGAAAAGTTTCTCAGGATTTTTTTTTTCCCTTTAATTCTTTCTGTACATTCATTTTAATGGCAAGGAAGAAACTATGAGACAAACTTCTTTTCAAATTATAACATTGCAAAAGGTTTCTCCTTCTGAACTGCTTGGGGAAATCACAAATTGCCTATTGTTGAAGGTAAGTATTAAAACTAGAAAGGATGTGTCTTTTGGCAGTGTCAACTGAAACTAAGGACATTCAAGTGTTCTTTCTGAGGCAGTTTATGGGACTCAAAGCAACTACATTTTGTCAGAACAAACAGCAATAGAGGCATTATGCAATGCCAGAAATACGTGCCAGACTGTTTATGCAGCAGCAATATAAATTCCTGTGTGCATTGTTCTTTTTGGGTCATCTGACAAGTTCATGTCATATTTATGATCTATTTGTGCTACAATTTATATTTGCACAGAAGTATGTAATGGAATAGAACTGTCTGTACTATAATCATTTGACTTTCAGATACACAGCTGTGTTTCAGAAGATGAAACTCATGAATATCTTAGATAAGAAAACTTATATTAATGCTATACAGTGATTTTAAGTTGAGAAAGGGTGACAGAACAGGGCCTGGTAGTCTTTAGTGCTTTATCCTGTTCTCAAGACCTCAGTTAGGGACTGGAAAAATGTAGAATGATCCATGTCAGTTTGATGCCCTTTGGAGAGCTATGTAATGTCAATGCTTGTAAGTTTTGATGCTGACATGTGGAGGGTTTTTAAAATTATTTTGAAAAGGGCAAAAAAACCACCAAGTTAATAAGTTCCTATCAAGCTCTTTTGTGAATACTTTTGAGTCTATTAGTACTTCCAGTAGTTTCAGTAGTAGTTAATTATCAAATACATAAAGATAAGTAGGGAAGGCCTGTGAAGAACTGCAACTTTGGAGCTGCCTTCTGGTTTACCTAAGCTTATATTGGAGCAAAACAGATGTGTGCCAGTCCATTGCCTGGGAGTCTTGAAAGCTCCCGTGGGAGTGGTGTTGAAGGTCCAGAAGAAGTTCAGACACAAAGGAGCGTTCTGCAGGGAATGCTTAGAGTCGCTTTTTCTGTCAGCTACTGTGAAGCTTGAAGTAGGTTTTTCCTTTCTTGGTTTACCTTGTGCTCAGGAAGCTTTTGTAATTTGTTTTGTGTGTTTAAAAGTTCCAGTAGCTATTTACAGACCAGGTTGTTGTAATAAGTGTATTTCCAAGGATTTTTACTTGAAAATAATAGGCCACGTTGTTTGTTTTGTAAGGATGTGAATGAAATGCTGCAGTGAAGTATTTATGTGAGCATAGTTGTTAGGTATCTTAAGTTATTTTATTTTTCTTTTTTGGCAATTGAAAAAGGAAAAGAAATGAAGACTTTTTTTGCAGTCACTTGCTGATTAGCTAGGGGGACTATATTGAATCTTTTTTCCAATGAGCAGATTTTTATTTAGAAGGAGGGATTACGGAGATGGATTCTGCATCTGTGATGGTGACATTATTTTTCATATCAACCTTTAAAAGCCTAACATGTTGGTAGTTCCAGAGGAGTTCACTGTAGATACTCATTGTGCAAGAGTATTTTTTCTTTTCAGTCACATGAATGTTTCAGAATAAAGTTTACCAAATTAATCTTGGAATTTGCAGACAGTGCTTTTTGACTATGCTTATTTTAGCTGCGTGCTAGCATTTACAGATGTGCTAGTATAATTACTTGATGTGTCTTTTTGTTTTTAAGCATGTGTTTTCTGTCACTTTGAATTTTACTGTGAAACAGCTCCATCTTAAGCTTTTACTTGATCTGCAGCTGCTGTCTGTTAAGCGATGCATCTTGCAGAGTTTGGAAAATTCAGAGAGGCAGCATTTATGCACACTGTGTTTCCACAGTATGTTCTTAGTTGGCCATTTGTCTTCTTCATCTTGTCTTGGTCATTGCTAGCTCAGCTGTACTAATCTACTGTTTATTTGACACAACTCTTGTTTATTAGTGTTTTCCTTATTTTAGACAATAGTGAAGACTAATTTATTTACTAGTGTTTCAATGTTTTCTTATAGAAGCACTTCTGAAGTGTTCACCAGCCAGTGGTGTGACCAATGTGTACTTATTTTCATATCTGAAGAGGATTTTTTCCTGTTCCTACAAAGCCTTTTTCTAAAGCATGGACTTGTTCACATTCACACTTGGTGTTTATTATTATTATTTCCAATGTGGTTCAGATTGCAACTTTAAATTTTGGCAGAGTAAGTAGGTAGGTAAAGTTAGGCTCAGTATTTGCCTATAGATGTGGTGTGTAGTTGTATCTTTTATTCTATCCAGAGTATGCTCACTGAGTTGATAGAAAGTTTAAATGCCTTTTATGTTGTATATTTTTAGTGGGATTGTTGATAGAGTGGAAGTAGTTTGGGATGTAGTGGCTCTTAGATATTCAGCACAATTGTCTCTTCCTTACAGAAACCCAAGAATTTAGAAATATATTCTTTATAATAGAAGCATAGAATGATTTGGGTGGGAAGGGACCTTTAGAGGACCTCTAGCCCACCCCCCCTGCAGTGAGCAGGAACATATGCAACTCGGTCAGGTTGCTCTGAGCCCTGTCCAACCTGACCTTGAATGTTTCCAGGGGTGGGGCATCTACCACCTCTCTGGGCAACCCGTGCCAGGGTTTCACCACCCTCATTGTAAAAAATGTCTTCCTTCTATCTGGCCTAAATCTACCCTGTTTCGGATTGAATTTGAGTAATCTCGATGTTCAGAAGTGTTCAAACAAACATGCAGTAACTGCTGTAAGTTAGCTTAGTTCCTGTTCCCTGATGACTCTTCACTCTGTTTCACTTTGGTTTGGTTTTGTTTGGTGAAAGCTTTATTGACTTTGAAGGGAAAGCCTTTTGAGGGCTTTGAGCCCCAGGGCTCGGCTTCTTATTCTAATTCTTATTCTTATTCTGATCATCCAAGATATTGATTAAGAAAGTAGGGAAAGGGCTGTTGCTGTTCCATTCTAGGAGATTAGAAAGTAGGTATAAATGAAGTTCCTGTATGTAGCGTAAGTTGATAATTACCTGTAAAGGTCTGAGTCCTCCAGTGGTGAAGCTTCAAGGATGCTCTATTACTACAAAGAAGTAACCTGTGTGTTCTGATAGATGCCAGGGTTATGCATGGTCTCTCACAATTAAATACTGACTTGAAATTTGTCATGTTTTACTGGGTTCTGGTTTTGCTTAGTGCTCTGTTTCTCCATGTCTCCCTTGGCAGTCAGTTAAAAAAACCAGTCCTTTTTTGGAAACAATAACAAAGTGCATCACAAATAGGTTTTTCCCTTTGCTTACCAGGGATACTCCAGTTCAGATAACTGGCTGGAGAGACAGACGAGTTCTCAAAAGTACTGGTCAGACATTATCTTTACCTTGACAGTGTAACGGTTTTAAGTGTTTGAACTTAAGCCTGCTTAGCATGACTAATACAACTGTATTGGCTTTAGACATCTGAAATGAATACTTCAAGAAATCATGTCAAGTGTTCAATGAATCTACTCTCAGTGTATCCTGATATTTGATGTGCTTACATTTCTGTCTGGTTTGTTTCAGGAATTTGCAGCGCTTACAAAAGAGCTGAATGTATGCAGGGAGCAGCTGCTCGAAAGGGAAGAAGAAATCGCTGAACTGAAAGCAGAAAGAAATAATACGAGGGTCAGTTCCTTGTCTTCTCCAAGATTACCATTGTTAAAGCATCCAACTACATGGAGGAAAAACATTGAATGTTAAGTTTGAAAAGCTAAGAGTATTTTTCCTCTGGTATTTGCACATGAATCCCCCTAGAAGTGTGAATGTGTATTGATTAAGAAAGTCTGCAGGTTTATGCACAGTTCCAAATACTGCTGTGCAGAATAAGGAAAAGCTTGTAAGACTGCACTATCTGTCACTCAGCTTGCTTCTTGTTAGAGTTTTGTAATCATACAACACCCTAGATCAGTGGAATAGAGTGGGCAAGCTGTAGTGATCTGTTCCAGCAGCTTACACTGCTGCCAGCAGAACAGTCACTCTTCAATTTAGAGCATTTCCTATGTGTAACATTCTAACAAGCAATGCAGTTCCTCAGGTTGGTGGTGGAATTGAAAGGACCTGGCTAAGTAAAAACCTCATTTGAAAACTAGACTGAAAGAGAGAGGTAGGAAATGTGTTAGCTCTGATACCAATTCTAGCATGGGTGAAATGTTAAAAACAGGTCCTTATGCTTGATACAGTAGTTGTTGGCTCTCATATTTGAACTTTTAGAACTCAAAACTTATGTTTTAGGAAGCAAAGCTTTCTGCAACTATGCAGAACAGGAATAAACATTGTTCCTTTTTTTTTGTTTTAGCTATTACTGGAACATCTGGAGTGTCTTGTCTCCAGGCATGAGCGATCTCTCAGAATGACGGTTGTAAAGAGACAAGCTCAGTCTCCAGCAGGAGTTTCTAGTGAAGTAGAAGTTCTCAAAGCACTAAAATCTTTATTTGAACACCATAAAGCCCTTGACGAAAAGGTAATGAGATATGGTAGCTAACATCATCTTATCGTGTGCTGTCTTCCTTTTGTGTGGACCATGAAGTTGTACAAGTCGGGTTCTCTGAACTTTTCTCTGTATGGAGATAGTGACTGCTGTAACTTCATTAGTAACTGCCCTCCTAAATGAATACGTTGCACTAAAGCAAGGTGCTCTAGTTTCTTCTAGTACTTTACTAACTGTGCTGATGTGAAGTAAGCTTGGTTCAGGGGCAATAGATTTCTTGTAGGAATGCATACATTTGCTTAATTGTATAATATTGGGGTTTAGCCTTTTGATTATGTAACACAACAAATGGACTAGAGAGAACAGAAGGAGAGGAATCTGCTTAGTCTGTGATATGAAATAAAGCTGAAATGAAGGAACTCCGCCCTTTAATTGTACCTGATGTTGGCAGCAGCATATGCAAGTGGTGAAGGTTACTGTGCATTTTGCTGCCAACTCAGTTTGCCTAACTTTTGTGACCCTTTATATAAATGTGGCAAATTATTTTAAGTAGAATTCTGTCTCCTCTTCCCTGTAAATAAGCAAAAGCATACACCCTCTGTGCCTTACGAAAGAACAGAGAAATTCTGAATATGTTTAATTCTTGCCTAAAGAATTTACAATTCATGTTGAGGTATGATGTGCTTGTGACAAAAATGGAAAAGCTAGATTTTAAGATACACCTTGCTTCTCTGGAAGGTTGGTTTTGTAACATATGTTGTAATTAGTACCTACTCAAGATTAAGCAGGTCTCTAAGTATAATGGAAATAGTGTTACTATCTGAAAGAGTATGGCAGCATGGCAATAAGTGAAATTGGATTTCTTTTTAATGTGAATGTTTTCAAATGATTTGAAATTACTGTTTCAGGTAAGGGAGAGGTTACGAGTAGCACTTGAAAGATGTAGTTTATTGGAAGAAGAACTAGGTACTACACATAAAGAGGTAAGTTTCTTTTTTTAAAAGAAGTCTTCATGTATGCACTGTGGGTGTTTTACTAATATTTGTACACAGTAATTCAGTTTCACTTCTTGTGTTTGATTTTTTTGGTCAAATGGGATAACTATAATTTTTAACTTACTTTGAAAGAGAAGGAAAGGAAAACAAACAAAACTCCTGCCCCCCAGCCTCCACCCCAGCCCTGCAAATCCAACAATAAAATCCCAACAAAACAAGAAAAAAGAGTTCCCGTGACTTTAAAATGAGGGTTATTTAGTTGCAATGGCATAAGTTTGAGTGCCTGTGCCATATTTTATTAATACATACCTTGCACTAGAATCAGTAATTGCTGTTTTGCTCCTTTGCTTTTGCAGCTGTTCCTTACATTATTAGTGAAAAAGGAATTGACTTGAAACATATGTATATAAACCTTTCTTTTCTTTTAGTTAATGATTCTGAAAGAGCAAAATAATCAGAAGAAAACACTTCCAGATGGAATGCTGGATATAAATCATGAACAAGAAAATACACCAACTACAAATGGGAAGGTAGAGCCGTTTACTTTTTTTAGCTGATGTCTGATTTTTAATCATTAGCTATACTACTTTAATTTTAAACTATAATAAAAGATTCTGAGTGATGATTTAATTAAGAAGTCTCAGTTACCACAATTTCAATTTTTGCAGTCTGTCCTATAATAAAATCATCTGGGGGGAGGTGTGTTTGCAGGTAAGTAACAGTTTGCTTTTCATCTTTGTGTGACATGCAAAGACATTTTGTTTTCCTGTTTCATAGCGATCCTCTGATGGTTCTTTATCCCACGACGAAAACCTTGCTAAAGTGATTGAACTCCAAGACATCATAGATAAGCAAAACAAAGAGCAGACACAAATGAAAGAACGTCTTACTGCTTTGTCTAGCAGAGTAACAGAGCTGGAAGAAGATCTTGACACAGCTAGAAAAGACTTAATAAAATCTGAAGAAATTAATACAAAGTTACAGAGAGATGTACGAGAGGTGAGGAATAAACTGTCAGAATTTGAGTAGTTAAAATGAAATTGGTTTATAAAATGTCAGTGTTACTGGTGCTTAGACCTTTATGCTTTTTTATGTCTCTGGTTTGATTGGGGGAAGAAAATTGTTCAGAGCGTGATGGTGCTATTTTTTGTTTAAAAGACCAGTTGCTTAAGAAAATTTATCTTCAGAATTAATCTGTGAATAACTATATATTTCATGAATATATTAAGTTATAGATTTAGCATTGTGAATTTTGACATGTTCTTGAAAAGATGTTTGATCTTGTTATAAATGCTAAACTTATTCATGAAGTTTAAATTTTTGATTTATAGATGTATGTGCTTGAGGAATCACTTTAATTTCAGTGGTGTGGTTGACAGTTCCTGTTACTGATCAGTCACTAATCCCCAAGCTCCTATGTATTGCTTTGTACTGTATCCTGATTAAATAGAAAGGGAGTTTAGTTGAATGCAAGAACTCTCTCTGACCACTGTCCCCAGGAAGTGAAGATTTGCTGTGTTTGTGCCATTGAAAAGGTAAATAGCGGATCTGTGGTGTAATAAAACAAAACCCAATCTTTTTAAGCATTTACCTTTTTTTTTCCTAAAAAAGAAGTCGTTGAACTTGTAAGCCTAGGTGAGACTGTTTCTACTTCATTTTTTTTACTGAGAGAAATAACAAAGTATATCTGATTTTTTTTTTTTAATTATTATTACTGGTTTTGGTTTGTAGGTTCCCCCCTTGCCTGATTACTACATAATTATCCCCTATATTCTAAATTCTGTCCTGTGTCTTGCATAGACTATAGCCCAAAAGGAAGACATGGAAGAGAGAATTACAACTCTTGAGAAACGCTACCTCGCTGCACAACGTGAAGCTACATCTGTGCATGACCTCAATGATAAACTTGAAAATGAAATTGCCACTAAAGACTCCATGCACCGACAGGTTGTAATATGAAATAAGATGAAGTACATTTTTGCTCAGCGTAAAACTAATGGAAATAATGAATGTTCATACTGCACTAAAGCACTTTGCTTTTAGGGAGATAAATATCATTTGTAATGTGCTATTGTTAGCAACTGTTTTTCATTTAACTGGAGGAGTGCATTGTACAGAGTTTTACCCTGGAAATGAAGATGAGTTTGCTGGGGTGGGGAGATGGTTTTTAGTGCACTTGATCATGGTGCAGCAGGGCTGTTGTCCCTAGTAACTCAGTTTTTAAATTATTACATACGTATCCAAGCATCTTCAGTTTCATGTGAGAATTGCTCATTCTAAGCTAAAACAGTTTTAAACCTTGTGTTGTGTGTAGTGATTTTTATAGCCTATAATAGAAGTAAACGCTGCCTTACTGTGGGAGGAAATTTGACATATGTTTGACATAAAGTAGTCCTACTTAAAACCAGAAGTGGTTGCTTAGCCAATTACTTTCTAACTAGAGAAGAACGGGCAACTCTTGGTCAACAAGAGAAGTCCCTTTTAGTGTAATTTTTAAAAGAAGTTGTACACACTATAAATAAAACTAAATTTTGTGGTAATATGCATAGTGTTACTTAAAACATGAAGAGATTTTTTCCTTGATGTAACTCAAGGTCTTGGCACAGCCCTAACATTGAAAAGTCACAACTTGTTCTATGCTGCTTCCCATACTGTAGGTATGTTTATTTGGTGATACAGTTGCTTTCAGAATACCCAAAATTGACTGCAGAAAAAAAATTCTAGAGAAAAAAGTTCTCTTGCATAATGAAGGGGTTGGTGCTACATCTTTGGTTGTGAAACCGGTTTTTAGACAGTTTGTTCTCCATAGGTCTAGTAAAGACAGTAACCTGTATCCTTAGCTTACTCTTTGTTGAAATTACCGTTTTAACACTAAACATTTGCTGATCACAATCCTGTGTAGAGTGAAGATAAGAACAGGCAATTGCAAGAACGACTGGAACTAGCTGAGCAAAAGCTGCAGCAGACTTTGAGAAAAGCTGAAACTTTGCCAGAGGTAGAAGCTGAGCTGGCCCAGAGAGTTGCAGCACTTTCAAAGGTGAGTCAACTGGGCAGTGTCCTCAAAAGTGTCTTCTCCCTAGGCCTCCTGCTAATCTGTTCTTAGTGTTGGTTTTGTTACACTGTGTTTCCGTTTTTCCCCAGCTAGTTCAGAAAATGTTTCTCTTTGTTTTCTGTGTTTTCCTTTCACCTCTCTGAACACGCTCAGATTTACTCTTCCTTCTAAAATTCCTGCTCTTTGGAACTTGAGCATGTTTACTGTTAACTCTTTTGTTATGAAAATGTCTCTCTGAATTATTATTTTGTTGCTTTTTATTAAAATTCATTCAATAGCAGGCGTAAAGTCTTGTAAAACAAGTACTTCAGATTTCATCCACTGTTAACTGAGTGAGGAATGTGGGGAGAGAATGAAGTAATGGCACGCATTAATACTAAGATTTTTAGCAGGCTTCAAATAGAATAATGAATTCTGAAGAATTGTATATAGTAACTACTAATGAGCCTTTCAAGCATGTGTGTGTGTGTTTCCTTTTCAAGTCTCAGCTTCATTTCTTTCCCTGTTATCTTTCCTGTCCCTAACTGGCTCTGTAGTCTGACCTTTTGTCTCCTGGGAACTCCTCTGCTAAAGATGCTAAAGTATTGGAACTTACCACCAGGCTTAGGAAGGTAGAATTTGTATATTAGTCCTTGTTTCTGCTTGCTGCTTTCTGCTTTGTCATGATTACTAACAAAGGGCCATATTGTCTAGGTTAGTGAGGGAAAGCTGAGAGTGCATTTAGTTTTTATTTTTTTATTATTTTTTTTTAATTCTTGGGGATTTGAATGAACTGCTGCTGCTGCAAGCTGATTTGCAAATAGTAGCTGATTCATGGTACTTAAGGGTGAAAGGCTTCATCATTTTGTTACTTAACATACGAACTCTTACTAGGTTATTTTAGTGACAGAAAGGCATCTGTTCTGCATTGTGTATTACCATAAATGGCAGTTGCGCAAAGCATGTCAGATATATTCCTGTGCTTTAATGTTTCTATGCTTTTGAAACCTTTTTTTAAAAAAAACAAATTCTAATTTTGTTTTCAAATTGACAGGCTGAGGAAAGACATGGTAATATAGAAGAACGATTGAGACAGATGGAAGCACAGCTAGAAGAAAAGAATCAAGAACTGCAAAGGGTACAGTGCATATTTTTTGGCAAAGATACAAAGGTGAAAGAAAGGATCTAATCCCATTTGTGGCTGCCTAACATTCAGTAAAGCTGGTTTTATTTCTCATCTCTAAAATAAAACCAGAGTTGAGGCTGGCTGATAGTTGGGAGACTGTACTGTGGCTAGCCTTGAATCTCAAGACAAAGCTGGAAGTCTCCAATCAAAGTTTGAAATATGTTTGGAAATACCTAATTGCCACTTGTACTTTCTGATGGGGAGACAGATCAAAAACTTGATGAATAAAGTGACTGTGGAAAAATTGGTTCCTAGATTATAAATAACGGAATTGGTTCTGAAAGCTGCTTTTTCTTGAAGTATAAGCTCAGATTTTCAAGCTTCTGACCCTGAACAGTTATTAAAGTCTTAAGTGTCTCTTTTACTCCCTTACAGAGTCAGGGGGTTACACGCAGTATCCCCTATTCCTTTGGAAAAATGTTTCTATTAAAGAAAATGCATTTGGATTAAAGAAAGCTTACTGTTTCTACAACCTGGAAATTGTTACAGACTTCGTAAATTAGGTTATTTGAGTAGCTTTTATGTATCTTAGGCTAGACAGAGAGAGAAGATGAATGAAGAACATAATAAACGTTTGTCAGAAACGGTTGATAAGCTTCTGTCTGAATCTAATGAAAGGCTTCAGCTGCATCTCAAGGAAAGGATGGCTGCCTTGGAAGATAAGGTAACAAGTCACATTCCAGCATATACATTAATTACATACGTGTTCAGCATTCTGTCGTGATCTGTGTATTTTGCAATTTGTCTGCGACTTCAGTAAAAACACACGAAATGCTTATTAATAAGTAGTTTCTGTTAAGGCTGTTTTAGTGTGTGAGTTTTTTGTGGTTTTGGTTGTTTTTTGGGGTTTTTTTTGAGATTGTCCGTGGGCATTGTACTACAGTGTTGAAAAAGCATCTTTTAAGAAGCGTTATCCTTTCTTAGTTGGCTGGTGTGGACTGCATAAGTAGGCTCATCCAGTGTAATACAGGAAGTCTAAAGAATTAGGGCTAGAACTTTGACCTTTTCAGTTCAGTTTCTTTTGTTTCCCCACTGCTTTTGTCTGTGCCAGTTACCCTGATTCTTGCAAGTTGAAGCAATCTTGCATTTTCTTTCCAGGTAGATGATTTTGAGACAGGTTGTATGAATGTAAATGGGCTGTTTCCTGTGTTGTCAACACACATCTCTGAGCTTTCAGCTGTATTCAGTTCATCTTCTAACTTGTGACATACCTTACTCTGTTTCTTTCCCTTCTGCTTTTGGATCTAGGTCCTTACAGATTTTTCTTCCATGCATGCCTTTAAGGACTCCCTTGTTCTCCTCAAACAAAGCAGTGTCTTCTAAAGTAGCATGTTGCTTGGTGCTGTCTTTGAATTGCTTTGTCTTGGATTAAAATAATACTTGGGTTTTTTACTGGAGAATGGAATGACCACCTGGGGAAATGTTTCAATATAAGCCGAGTGGCTTTTGTTTTAAAGTCATGGCAATAAAATGCTTCAGTTGCAATATGTAATGATGTATTCAGACTTCAATAAATGCTTACTTTCTCTTGCATTCAGCTCAACTTAGCTCTCATCCCTAAACCATCAGTCAGGTATCACATATATCTTTCCAGAATTCCAGGACTATGCTTCTCTTAGATCTTTACAAAGATTTAGTTCATTCTTTTCCCTGCTTTTGCACTCAGAGTTGAGAGGAATCAGGTAGTGCAGAACACATGCAGGTCCTACTAATTCTTGTCCTTAGAGTTAATGATAAAGGTAACAAAGATAACGATAAAGAGATTGTAGTAGTCATAAATATTTCTATTTACTGGAATTGTTTAGAAGTCATGGTGTAGCTGGAAAGATGACAGCTCTGATGTTAATGAGGGCCTGTAAGTCAGTGAGTGTTGTGGTTCTGGAAGTATAGTACATCCATGAAATTACTGTGTAGTAATTTTGTAGGTCAGGCAAGTGAAAATAAAGTGGAAATCTAATGATAACAGCCAGTAATGCCTTAGTAATCACTCAGTGAATATTTTAGCTACCTATTTATTCCTTTTTTTTTTACCATTTTTTTGTCAAACTGAGCTTTAGAAGGCCAGTATTGGCATTAAATTTTTATGGAACTTGTAATATTACTAAATCCATTATTTAGAGGGCTGTACACCTGAAAGGATAAACTTTCAGCTATAATAAAAGTGAAATGATGTAAGCAAAAAAGTATCTGCAACTTAAGATGCATCTGTATAGCGTTGACTGAAAGTTTTTGATACTTAGCTTGGTTATGGTTTAAGAGTTGAAAGCTTTTATAAGTAACTTAATTTGTGATACATTTTATTTTAGAATTCACTTCTTCGAGAAATTGAGAATTCAAAAAAACAAATAGAGGAACTGCAGCATGAAAAGGTATAGTATCCATTTCTGAAATATTTGTATTCTAAAGTAATCCCTGCACTGCTACATAGCAGGACCAGATTTTAATTCCCCCATAGAACTTAACATTGCCTGGTGTGTTCAAAAGTAGGAGGCTGTTATTGCTCATTTTATGCTGTTGTGTGCCTCAGTTTTGTGGTGATTTTATGATTGCTCATTTTATGCTGTTGTGTGCCTCAGTTTTATGATGATTTTATAGGTAATATGTAGCTTTATACTCATAGACTTTACATACTTCTGAATATGTAAAGTGGCTCAGATGTTGGCAATTTTCCAAAGTTTGAAGATTGCATAAGATTTTTACACTGCTGTATGTGTGACCTTGAACAGTAAAAAGAAAAGTGAAATACTTTCAATGCTGGGTATTTTCCCAGAAGTTTTTTCTAAAAGAATTTGGTATTGTGAAACGCTTGTTTGATAAAAATTTTTAAAGTTTCGAGAACTGGGGGGCAGGGAGAGAAATATTTATTAGACTTGGCTGCTTCTTTGCAATAGCAGCTGTCTGGTGTTTGGAGTGTCCTGGAACTGATGAGTTCCCTTCTTTAATAATAGTGGTGGGGCCTTATTCTTGCATTGTTAAGCAGCAGCCATTGATTTTTTTTTTGTGGTCACGCTCTCAGTTCTGAAATCATACTTATTATTGCTTGTTAAATCAAGGTGTACTGCATCTCCCCAGATCACTCTAGTAACTAGCCAGGCCAAACTGGAGGCTCTGCTTCTGTAGTAAAATGAAGAATGCATTCAGAATATTCTGCAGAATGTGCTTTGAATTTTTGTATGTGTAGGCCAGCAGTTTTAACACGAGGCACAGATGTTCATCGTCAGCCACTTTTTATTAGTCTTTCATTGTTTTCTCATTCATTGGACTTCTCTGTTGTTAAATTCTGAGTTTCTAGAGCATATAAAAATGTCCAAGTTAAAAGCGAATGCATTTAGAAGCTTTTGTGCAGAGCTTGAAAAGTCTTCTTGTTTGTATTAAATATTATCACTTAATTGTAGTAAAGTTAATAATATGTGAATTTTATTTAGTAGCTGTTACTAAAATATACACTGTCATTACCTAGAGTCAGTGTAGAGAGGCAAGAGAATTATTCTTGGATGCCCTTTTGTGATGGTGCTGTATGTACTGTGTGTAGCAAAAATGATTTTTATGTGTTCCGTTGTCGAAGGATATGTTTTACAATCTGTTATTTATGAGTTTTGTAAAAAGATAAAAAAATAAATGTTAGTTTATAAATTGGTATTTTATCTTATTTATTTTTGCAGGATCAACTTGTATTAAACGTTGAAGCATTAAGGGCTGAAAATGACCAAGTGAGACTCAGAGCCACATCACTTCATCATAGGTACCAGCTCTTAACTGTAGTTCAGTTTCTTCTAATTTCTTTAAAGTCACTTTGCTAAATGCATTTTTGTCTATTATTGCTGAAAATACTTTAGTCATAGCTATAAAATGTATTCTTTGTAGAGCACATAAAGCAGTTTTTATGCTGCTTTAAAAAAGCTGGCACTACTGGGACAGTAAGAATCATTTGGGTGGGTTTTTGGGTTTGTTTGCTCATTCCTCCTCTACCATCATAAGGATAAAATGTTTCTTCGTGTTCTAGCCGACCAGATTTCAGGTACCCTATGACACCTTCATCTGTGGCTGACAGTCACACAGACTCCTATGGCACCTCATCAGTGTTAAGGCGTCCCCAGAAAGGACGCTTGGCAGCTCTCAGAGATGAACCTTCAAAGGTAATGGAACTCTGAAACTAAAATAAAAATAAAACTTTGGCAACAGAGTAGATTAGATGAGACCAATGTGTTGCAAGGAGTTTTTAGAACAGGAGTACACATAGCAATAAACTGCTAGATTTTATAGATCCTGTTTTACTAACTAATGCCCAGCTACTAGTCATGTTAATTGTTAACAAACAATAGCAAAATTGGGATTTTGAAGTCCAATATGTTTTAAGTATGATAAGCCTGTAAAATGTAATTTGAAACAGTCCTACTTTTCTGCCTAGACACTGATCTGCCATGTTACTGTTCTGCAAGCAACTTCAAGTTCTCATTACGTAAAGTTGATTCCAAAATTATCATTGGATTTGATAGGAAAATTCTGCTGTAATTTAGAGTGTATATAGCAAGATGTGGTATTTTAATTTACTCAGTAAATTTTAATTTACGTAAATTTCACTTAACTGTAAGATGCAAAATCTTCTACATTATAGCTTTTGTTTTACATTTCTCTATACATTGCTGTCTCGATGGATGCATTCATCTTGAAAAACACTAGAAATGTCATGTTTTTCCCATTTTGAGTTTGGATTTATTTTTTTTTAATTAATTCTCTTAGGTTCAAACTCTGAATGAGCAGGACTGGGAGCGAGCCCAGCAAGCAAGTGTATTGGCAAATGTGGCACAAGCATTTGAAAGTGACGTTGATGTGTCTGATATCGAGGATGATAGGGAGACTATATTCAGTTCAGTTGATCTGCTATCACCAAGTGGTCAGGCTGATGCTCAGACTTTGGCCATGATGCTTCAAGAACAGTTGGATGCAATCAACAAAGAGATTAGGTATGGTCCATCTGCTGTTAAGGTTTTGATGAAAATGAATTTCTGTGACACTAGAAACCCTTTTTGTGTGGTTACTAGGAAAATGGTGGTTGCCCGTTCAGTTTCTGGGTGGGGGGAAGGTTTGACAGAAGTCACTGGTTTGCTTACGCCTAAGTACTCTTTTCAGATTCTTTGTCTTCAGCACCACTTATGGAAGAGATTGTGTATTACTAGTTTGACAGAAGTCCCTGTGTGATAGTGATAGCAGCAGTGCTCAGCACGTTTTTCAGATTGGATTAGAAGATTTTTCAGTGTGGCTGCTTTGTCTGCCAAGTGCTGCTTCTTTCTAGTGCCTGAGCCAGCCCTTCTGTTTATATGGTGCTGGTTTGAATGCCACGTCCCTTTGAAACTTCTTTTCTTTTAGACTTATACAAGAAGAAAAGGAAAACACAGAGCAGCGTGCAGAGGAGATTGAAAGCAGAGTGGGTAGTGGAAGTTTGGATGCCCATGGCCGATTCCGGTCCATGAGCTCCATTCCTCCTCCCTATGCAAGTGGTTCACTTGCTGGATCTTCCCCACCTGGCAGTGGCCGCTCCACCCCAAGGCGGATTCCACATAGTCCAGCTCGGGAAGTGGACAGACTGGGTATCATGACATTGGTAAGTATTCATTAACTTTAATTTTTTGGAAGAGTGTTCCTTTTCTCTAGGAAATGGGTTGTTTGATTTCTGCTTCCTCTCCTTCTTACTCAGCTGTATTTTTCCTTTCTCTAGGTTTTTCTTCTGCTTCCTTTCAACTTCTATAAAAAGTGTAAGATACAGTCATAATGATTAGGAAAAACGTTCAGAACTCAAGTCTATTATTTGGTCAACATCTCATGCCTAAGTATTCCTTCTGTTGTTACGGTCTTTCTTCTGACTCCTCTTCATAGAAAAAATAATGTTTTCTTTTCTACCCCCAGTACAGCAGCCAGTTTCTCCCTCTACTTTAAATTTTATTTTTAGCAGTCCACTATTCCACTAAACTTAGCTAAAAAGTGATTTGTGCATATTGCATTAATCTTGAAGACTGGGGAGATATCACAACTGTTTTAATGAGCACTGGTGTCTTGGTTTAGCTTATTAAGACTGACAGGTAAAAGAAGTATCTGTTAGACCTAGTAGCTGATGAAGTAGTAGCTTGGGTTTAGCAGTTCAGTGAGTAGAGAAAGATGGCTCCATTCTTTTGACATTCGTATGACTGTTTAGAAAAATGTATCCTTCTAGGAGCTGCTTCATGCATGTAAACCTTTCCACTTTTTACATTAATGTTAACCAAACCTGTAAGTTTCTCATACTTGAAATACCTTTCACTAAGGAGCATCTTGGATAGAGGTATTTGCAAGCACTCTCCAGGAAAAGCTCCTTCTCTAACCTAGCTCTGTATACATTACTTGGTCTCCAGATTTGCATATGCATTTGGAAACTACTTACTAGTTGTACATGCACCACCATCGTTACTATACCTTATATTGGATTACAGCACTTGTATTATACCTGTACTATTCCAATCAGTAGGCTAGGAATGCTGTCCATCACTGTAAGAGCAGGTAAATGACTGACTTGGCTCATTTAGTTCTCTTATGAGAGTGTTAAAAAACAAGTATTTCAGCTAACTACTTTCACTGGCTTTCTAAAATGAATCTGTACGTATACCAAAAAGCCTTACTTTTTCCTAAGAATTTCTAGAATTTAAAAAGAATAAAAAAAATCATTACACTGGCTGTAGACATATTGCCATGGTCAGACATACTTCTGCAACAGAAATTAACAAATTTCAGCATGTGGAATGCTTTTCAGAATAATTAGTAGCTAAGCCAAGTACTTCACATGCAGAAAACCATATACAAATTTAAGTGGCTATTTTAATGAAAAATAGATCAGAAAATTTTGTCATGTTAAAATCTAATGTAATTGAGCATAAATAAACTGTAATTAAGTTCTCTTTAGATCATAAGAACTGTGACTCAAAGTCACTTGATCCATTGTTTGAGGTTGCATTTGTCTGATGTTTTAGTACCTGGCAACTGATTTGTGAAAGCACGAAAACAAGAAGCTGTGCTTCTAGAATTACAAAACAAGAGCTTTCTAGAAACTTTTGGAATGACTGTTATGAATTACTACACTGAATGAGTTCTTGTGGAGTTGTATTTTTGATGTTTTATTAGAAAGTTGCATTAGTTTATGAGCATGATGGCAAATTAACTTAATGCTAAAGTCAGTAGTGGTGTTAGACAGTTCAGTTAGCTGAAAACCCTCGTGATTAAAATGAATTAAAAAGCATCAACATCATAGATATTGAAACTACAGCTTTCTTCCAACAGTTTTCATTCCATATGGTAAACGTTTTCATTTTTATGGGTTATTTGATTTAGTAGATGAAAGATCCAGCAAGGTTAAAATTGCTGAGCTTTGTCTAAGAACTTAGGGAGGAACTAGACAATCTTTAAAGGTCCCTTCCAACCCAAGCCCTTCTGTGATTCTATGAACTTATTATTTATTAACATACTGCTCTGCAGTCAGATTGAACAAAACTTTACATATTAATGCTTCATAGTTTGCATGTATTCTAAACAAAAAAATGTTTAAAGGTTGTTGTTCCTGGGAAGGAAACTGACCAATTGCTGAGCACCAAAGGGGACCGACTTAATTTTTCATTAATCTTTTGCAATAATTTGTCATCGAGTACAATGATAATTTACTATCTCAATTAAACTTTTGTCAGCATCAGTCTGGATGACTTGATAACTTGTTCAGGAAACTCAAGGTTGCTGCCTTGCTCTCTGCAGTGGCAGAGGTGAGAAGAGAGTGAGTGCAGAATAAAATCAGTGGTAGACTCTTGCTCAAACATTCCAACATTTTACACTTAGTAAGAAGAACACAGCACTATTATGGTATAGAAATTGTTGGCACTCTGTCTTTCATGGCTATTAAAGTATGGCTGCTTTTTATGCTGTGTGGGAAACAACTGAGGAAATCATTAAAGTGTGAGGAGGGACTAATGTACAATGTACTAAGCCTGCTATGGCTGCCGTGTAAGATAGAGAGTCCTTGACATGTGACTGGAAATCCTCTCACTTTTTAAAACCAACACTATACCCCCATGTACTTCACTGTTTTTCTTGCTGAAGATAATGCACATTTTGTGTGCTAATTTTCCTGTGGTTCCAATACACTGAAATATCTGTGGTACTTTTGTAGATAACCAATTATAAGTCTTGATTTTATTTTTTTCCCCTCTTCAGAGATATGTTTTTAACAATCTGTGATTTGAAGAGTACTTCATACTCTATATCTCTGTGCAGTTGCTGTAGTTGTTATTTACATTCTTCCTAATATGTTTTGCCTGTAGTAGTTGTTTCAGTCTGTGCTACAGTTTACAATAAATGTGGCTTTTCCAAATTTCTTTTCTTTGCATGCATCTATCAGCCTAGTGATTTAAGGAAACACCGTAGAAAGGTAAAAATCTTTAGTTTATTTACTGGTGTGCCCCTTCATCTCCTTCCCTGTCCCCAAACTTATTAATGGATAACAGAAACATAAAAGAAAGCATTTGCAAGGTAACCCTACAATAAAGTGAGATCATATGCTCTTTGATATTAAATGTAAAATGGTTTATCATCTTGACATAAGTGTGGGTTTGTTTTGTGGTTTGTCTTTTATTTTTTGTTTGGCTTTTTTTGTGTGTGTGGGACTGTTGTGTTGCTTTCAACTATTTTGCAATCTTCACAAAACAATATTTAAAAGTCTGTTAGTACGCACACAAATAAGCCTTAATTTCTGTTATTCAATTTTTGAGACAAGCCATAGCCACAGGTATGTAGAAACTGAATTCATAGAATTGGTGATCTTGCTAATGAGTGTCTAAGCACATAAAATAACTGAGGATTGAGATGCCTTCTATTCACAGGACTCTGGTTGTCTGTCGTTGCACTTGCTTAAACTGCAGTCAGGTATATTAGTTTTATGGTACTGAAGAATTTACTTTAGTTCTTATCTCTATGAATAAATAAAAATGAGTGCTACTTGCTCATTTCACTAGCTAAGACTGAAATTTAGTAGTTTGTCACTGAAGGTAACAGAAAATCTAGAAAGAAGTTAAACAGAAAATAGGCACCTGCAGAATGGTAAGGGCAAGAGTAATCCTGTAACACTGAAATAGTTGATTTTTCCTTTCAGTATTTTGTGTAGTGTTGATATTGCATTTGTATTTTGGCATTTCCAAGTAACCCCTTATGTTTTCATTCACTTTCCATTAGTCTCCAACTTCCAGAGAAGAGGTACGGGATGATAAAACCACAATAAAATGTGAGACATCACCACCTTCATCACCTCGATCTTTGCGTTTGGACAGAGTCCAAAAAGGACCTTTGCATACAGTGAGCCATGAAGATATCAGGGACATTAGAAAGTAAGTAGTTGTGAATAAGTCAGACCTACTGGAAACTTAATATCTCAGATCGTTAGACTAAAATCCTAAAACTACAAAGCTGTGTTCAACTTACAGAACTTTAGTGCAGATATTGAAGTGATTCTCAGAAGTAAAGAGTGTGAACACACAAATGGGTGACTGTTACATTAGCAATAAGATTTTGTTAATGATCAGAAATGGCTTTATGTGAAAAATTCTTCTGGTACTCAAGGTCTGCATTAAGTTTGCAGATGTACAAATCCAGTCTTCTTAGGCTGGAATTTAGCTATAAGCTTAGAAATAAGTTACAAAATTGCCATCATTTTGATTGGCAGACATTCTCGTCAAAGTCCCTAAGTATCTGGGATGGATTCCACTTAAGGATTTCAAATTTCCATTGTCTGCCTCAATTTGACAGGAATTTGTGTTGTCAGCTTTGGCGTCTCTGAACTGCACTTAAAACACTTTAATTTTTTAAAGTAAGAATTTATTTGTAGTTCCATGCTATAGTAGATAATACTATATCCCTTCCTTTCTTGCATGACTTAGTTGTTTCCACTGTTTTTCCTATTTTAGTATTTAGCATTTTAGTAGGTACCTTTCTTTTCATGACTCATGAAAAGGTGACATTAGACATCACTAGTGAGTTACTGAGCTTTTGCTAACTTGCACAGAAACCTGAACCTCTCTCTCACTATGTTTTGTGGCTGAATTTGTTATGCCTGTACTCCTTTATGACTCCTTTTTTTTTTGTAAAGTTCCACAGGCTCGCAAGATGGGCAAACAAGTAATCCTAGTAGCAGCAATAGTAGCCAAGATTCCCTTCATAAAGCCCCCAAAAAGAAGGGGATCAAATCCTCTATCGGCCGCTTGTTTGGCAAGAAGGAAAAGGGACGACCTGGGCAAACAAGCAAGGAAAATTTAGGACAAGGTTGGTTTGCTTTTATTTTTTGGCACCGTAATAGACAGCAAAAGCCTGAATTTTACGTTGTGTGTATCAGTGTGTGCATATTTATGACTGATTATTTTGAACAGCATTTTTTGGAACTAGTGACACTGAACCTTCTGGTGTAGGTCCTTTTATGAGCGTAGGGTGCGAGCTCAACTAGTCAGGTGTTGCTGTCTTTTAGTCTCATTTAACCAGTTTATTGAACCTTACTGCACCATTGTGGCTTGTTTTGTGAAGCAAAAATTTCAACTTTCTCTCTCGGAAGTGAAAGAGGGTTTTGTTAGTATTGACACCAACAGCCATGTCTTCATGTTGGACCCAAAGGGAACTCTCTTGAAACAAACCCAACTGGCTTAGTAAATGCTAAGGTTACCTTTCTCTCTTGCTTAATTCTTTGATGCTGACACCAGCCATAAGTGATATGGGAACACTGAGAATTCGTCTTACAGGTGGTTGAAACATCAGGTTCTCTGTGTGACTCCAGCTGATTTTAGACAGCACCTATTTGAGTCCATACCTATCTGGTTGGTCCTGTTTCTGTACACCATTTTGATGGGTATATATTCAATTAGAAAATAGACTGTTAGATGGGCTTGGAGGTTTGGCTTTGTACAGTTCTGATTAATAATATTACAAAGGGTTAAATACTTTTGTTCAGGAAAACACTAGTGGTTGTTGAGTTATAACTAGCCAAAACTGAGAAGATAAGACTGAATTGTTTTTGGGTTTTTTTTGTAGTTGGCATGGCAGAAGCAGATAGTTCCTCTCAGGATGCATTAGGTCTCAGCAAGCTTGGAGGCCAGGCAGAAAAAAACAGGAAAATGCAGAAAAAGTAAGTTATTGAATATTTTTAATCCTCTGTTAAGATATTGCTTTGTTTAAAAATGGTTTGTTTTCTGGTTTTGTTTCATTTTCAGGTATTTTTGCCTAGTATGGTGTCATGGCTAATAAGCCTCTGTAGATCTTTTTTAATTATTTTTTTGCACAACATTAATAGTAATGTCATGGTAAGTTTGAAATTAATTTCAGTGCTGAAAGCTGGTTTTGAACTGCTGTAGTAAACAAAATTGGGGAAAAAGGAACCCCAAATTTGTCATATTTAATCTGTGTTTTGGGTTTAATTCATTTGGAAGATTTCCCCAAGTTGATTTGGCTGTTATTTGCTCCAGAGTATGAGCTGACAGAGTGAAAGCATGAGGTGCTCTGTACGGACATTTGCCTGGTTCCTTTCTAGCAGGTGACTCTGGAAGTCTCTTGTGTTGCAGTTCCTAACTGCTGCTGTATTCACTATTTTTTTACTTCTGTTTAAGATTGTCTTGACATTTTCTCTCATTTATTTTAACAGCCGAAATCTTTTTTTCCTTGCACCTTATACCCCTGATTTCCTGGTTTTTTTTATAAATAGTGACTATTTCTTTTTTTATGTCACCTTTTAGATACACAGTTACCTTTTCCTAGTCATGAGAACTTTTTTCAGTGTGTGTCCAAGAAAATCTTTAGTTTAACATTCACCTTTTGAGTTATCTATTGCATGCGTTGTTGTTCCCAGACTTAGAGGAGATGAAGCAAAGTCTATAATCATAGCTGAAAAACAGATATCGCTAATAGTAGAAATCTTGAATTGGTGCTTACACAGGAAAAACTCAAATTTATGTAAGTAGGATCAGGCATTCTTTGCATTTCTCCACCCAAAGCTGAGCCATACACTTTGCACTTCTGTTCTGTTCAGCTGTCTTTGATCGTGGTGAACTTTTTTGACACAGCGGGTACCTGTCTTGCTTTTTTACTTGCCTTCTGAAGACAGAACAATGAATGCTGAAAGAAAATGTGCGTATTTTTTCTTGACCAGAGACGTTTCTTGCAGTTCTATTAACAAATAAGAATAATGCCTGGTGGCTGCTAATGAAAACCAGCGGTGTGTTGGTTTGAAAAGTCAGAATGGAATGTGGTTTTGTTTGTATAACAGAACACTCAGCTGTTTTCCTTCAGACCGTTACACTGAAGGCAATGGTACATTATTATGATCTGGTATTTTCCCTTTTTTACAGAGCTTTAAAGTCATACCACAGCTTGGATGAATAAATAGTTTTAGTCTGGTCATATCTAAATATTGGTAGGCCTGTTCTTTGAACAATACAGGTCTTTCTCAATGCCAGCCAACAAACTTCATTCTAGAGTAAAACAATTTATACTGCCTTGCTTTAAAAATGCAAAAAGTGCAGATTCAGAAAAATCAGGACTTTTCTTAGTCAACATTCTGCCTTTCAAAAATTTACTGGTGTTACTTAAGGTATGGCTGCATGTTGGTGGTTGCTTAAAATGCAAGTGTCTGTCTTAGACAAATGAAGACTTTTAGTTTGAAACCGCCTTGCCTAGCTATTAAATATGAGTATGTAATTATTCACAGGAAGGATGGATGATTGGGATATTTCAGTGAAAGCTGGTATGAAACAAGACTGTTGATGAAGTTATGTATCATAAACGTTTAGTTTTATTGCTCTTACTGCTGAGAGCAGCAGCAGGGCTCTGAGCTTCCCTGAGAAGCAAAACTTGCCATTTAAAAAATCCCAGCAAGATACTTTAATGCAGCTGGTTCAGAATCCTGACGGGTATTCTGAGTAATACTGGAAGCAGTATTGTCAGAAAGTGTCAAAGGTCCCTTGCTGCCTTCTTCAGATGCTCGTTGTCAAAAAGAGAAAGTGGTAAAGCTGCTTGGAATTGCTTTTCACTCTGATATTGTAGGAGGGTGGGGTTAAAACAAATTCTCAAGGCTGACTGTTCACTTACAAAATCCCGTATTCAACAAAAAGAATTCCAATTTCCTGAATGCTTTGAACAATGACACCTATTTCTATAGTTCTAGTTGCAGGCAGCTATTTATAGTTATCTCTAATCCCTATTTACTTGCTTATCTTTCTTACTTCTGCATGCATGCTCAAGCACGGGCTGAGGGCACTATTCAGTGTCTTTACTAACAAAAACCTATTTATAGTTACAGAATTAAATTACAGAATATGTTACTTGTCTGTTTTTGTATGCCTTTGAGTTCAGTTTAATCTTAGTTTTATATTTTTCCTTCGTTGTTTTACTTTTGTTTACCATTTGATGTGGTAGTGCAAAATCAGGGTAAGTTTATATTTATTTTATTAGGATTGTTGTGAAGTTATGATAAATCTCATTTGGATTTTTTAGCAATATATTAAAAGCTCTTAACTTCTTTTTAAAAAGAAGTGTAATTATGAGAAGATACTAGATTCAAAAGAATTTATTGTGAAAATGTGTTGCTGAAATAAATCCAGTGTCATCTAGTTCAGTGTGAACTCTAGTTCAATGTCTTGTCTTAATTTGCATGGTGTGAGTTTTTACAATGGAAATATGTTTTACTACACTTGCCTTTTAGTTTTTACACCTCACTTTTCCATCAGTATCACTCTCCTCACCACCTTCCCTACAGCATTTTCTTTACTCTCAGCTCCTTCCAAATCAGTTATCTTCAGTTCCAGCCAAGAAATCTGGAATACAGCATTCCTCTTTGGCTACAAGTTCTGTATTTATCCATTCCCATGCAGTCTTAATCCAGTGGCAAAATAATGTTGCTCCAGGCTGCCTTATTTTCCTTGTGGGGTTAGGTATACTTGCCTGCCAAGAGCCATTCTAGATACAAGTACTTTAACTGATCTTTAAAGGGCCTTGTGTGTTCACTACTACATCAAGCACCTGCAGTTTTGACATCATTTCTCATCCCATATGACCACAATTTCTTTGCTCTCCACAGCTGGTGTTAGATGCCTTTTAAATGTGTCTAACAACAAGTGTTCCCCCCCTGCAGCAGTACATTTGGCCTCCTGTTCCAAGTGACTTTCAGCCAACTTTTTAAGTCTGTAGACATCTCTCCCTTGGTTTTGTCACCTAAGAGTTGTTCTAGTAGCCAGCTACTCCTTTCACATTCTTTTGTCCTTCCTGGTGACAGCTTTATACCATCTGTCAACACGGCCAACACTACTGCAATATTTTTTTTCCCTTGCAAAGATGCAAGGCTGGATTTTGCACCCACTTCTTAAACGATGTAATTGGATGGTCTGAGAAATTAAACTGGCATGGCAGTTGTGGTCCCTGCACGAGCTGATTGTGTATTGCTGGAATGCAACGAGTTTTCTTGATGAAGCTGGAAGGGAATTGTTGGAAAAGTGAAGTTCCCTGCTGTAGGAAAAAAACATTGGTTTGCAGATAAAACAGCAGCTGCCTTTGAATTCTTGCCACAAAGTGTTTTGTGCCTGTGCTGTCTTGAGCTCTCAGTTTATGGCTTCCCATGCAAGCAGGTTCTGTCTCTTCTTGCAGATGAACAAATTTTGCAATTAGTTTTTCTACTTCATGGATGCACTCCTCTTTGGATCCATTGAATAATTTCTGCCTAAAGTTATCTCAAACGTTATTGATTTGTTGGTTTCCTTGCAGCCCCACAATTGTTTTCTGCATTCAGTACCACCGTGAGTTTAAAGTTTGCATTGTAACCTCTCCTTATGCTTTTGATACATGCCCTGTACTTCTCATCTCCAAATGATTGGTGGTTTCATGGTTAACCTGGAGTACACAGGGAGATACAAAACTAGCAGAAATTACACTGCAATTCTCTGAATTACACACAATACCCCAAGCAGCTTTATAAGCTGGGAGGGAGACAGTGATTACCTGCTCTCGTGGGGTCATCTTGGTCAAACTAGAGGCTGCTTCAGGCATCTCTGTGCTCTTTGATGCCCAGGGGGCCTCCCTCACTGCACAGTCCTGTTACTACAACCACTAAACCTAAGACAAAGACACCAATTTTAAAGTTAAACTACTTGGAAAAAACTTTGTATTCCTCTCTGGCAAATACAGTATTAAGCATTTTATTCTGTTCTTACCAAGGAGTATTTTTTAATACATTATTAATTTTTTTCATTTGTTTTAAAATCTATAAATAACAAAATGAAGCAAAGCTGAATGTGTTCAGGGCTAGTGATTTGTGGGGTTTGTTATGTAGCAGGAAAATAGCTGATCCTTTATTCCTAATTCAGAAATATAGGTATCTTTTTGAAGTGTGCAAATATGTATTAACTTTTATGGTCTTCTCTACTTTGTTCATGGAATTCAGCTTTTTTAGCTAACTGCTGAACACTATTTCTGCCTTAATTGTTGTGTCTTAAAATGGGTACATTAGCATGGTTAGCTGTAACCAGTTATCTGACCATTCCTTCCTTCCTCCTCTTCTTTCTTTCCTGGGCAGCACGTTAATTAGGAGAAAGTACTGGAAGGTTCTTCTAGAGTAATAGGAATTTACTGACATGCAGGAGGAGAAGTAGTATTTATTGATAAAACAGTTATTAGTGTATTTGTTACTTCCTTAATTACATTTTATATTTAGTTATCTACCACTATAACATGAGGACCCTGGTTATGCTGGCATGTATAAAGAGCTGAATATAGTGTTTTGCAGTAATAGCAAAGAAAGTTATTAGTCAGTAACCCATTTACAAGATATCTTGTGTGATAATTGTTTTAATATCTGTAGCTTTCAAATATTTTATCTTAAATGTATGCAATGATACAGTTCCATAGGTGAGGATTTTATGTTTTTAATAGTGAGAAGATTATAAATACATAGCATAGGATCATTAGTGTGCAGTATTGCTGCTTACCTTAATTCTACACTTGCTGGCATGATTAAAAAGCATAAAACAGTAAAAACTGTCCAGTTAGGTGAAATTGTTTTCAGAGGAGAGTTAGTGAAAATTTAAGCTGCCGTTGAGAGCTAATTGTATATGGTTAAATATGCTTTTTCCAGTCTTTTTTGAGACGGACATATCCAAGCAACATCACGTGCTTATACCTGCAACACTATAGTTTTTGTCTTTTTTTTTTGTTTGTTTATCAAACATTTTTGGCAGCTATTTATAGGGATCTTGTGAGCTCCCATTGTTTCTGTAAGCTGAATTGTCAATATTAAACTTCAGTCTCTTCTGTTTCAGAATAACAAAGGAAATGGTGTCATCATGGGAGATGAAAGCTGAGTTTCAGTACACAGCCCTTCAGAATATGATTGCCAAAGCGTGGCTCTCTGAATAGAATGGTTATCTGAAGCTGTGCCTGAAATTCAGACAGACTTGCTGTTGCAGACTGAAATTCACCAATTAAATGATTACTGTCCCAGTTTCCAGCCTCGACAGCCTGATGGACAGTATAGTTTCGATGGCATGGATGTCTGATGCACTCACATATTTCCACAAGCTTCAAATCTGCATGTTGAGGAAAAACTACTACTTTGGTTCAGCCTAATTTGCTGAACACAAAATTGCAGCAATTGAGACTCTGACTAACAAATAAGTCTGACATCTCCACTTTGTGTTGGCAGTGTTGATTAAAGTGTCAGGAGCAGTTTCAGGCACAAATTTCTGAAAGGCAAGACCCAGCATCTCTGCCACTCTGAAATTTCCTATCCACTGCAGCTTGTGTAGTCCTTGTACGTGTGCTGTGGCTGCCTTAGTGGGTAGATCTCATGAAGCTGAGAAAGGGAGAAAAGTAACTATTGGAAAGAAGATAGTAAAGGGAATGCTGTGTTTAAATTGTAACACGTAGTTATAATTGGTTTCTCTTTGTTACTAATAACTATTTCTGTAATTGTAGGCATGAGTTGCTAGAGGAAGCCAGAAGACAAGGTTTGCCTTTTGCACAGTGGGATGGACCTACTGTGGTTGTGTGGTTGGAGGTAAGTGGTCCTTCCAAAATAAATAAATGAGTAAATAAATAAGACTTCTAAAGAATTTTAGGTTTTGGAGTCAGGAATGTTTTCCGGATCCTGCTTACTTCCTTTTTTTTGTGTGTGTTTCAGCTGTGGGTTGGGATGCCAGCCTGGTACGTGGCTGCTTGCCGAGCAAATGTGAAAAGTGGTGCTATCATGTCAGCCTTGTCTGATACAGAAATACAGCGTGAAATTGGGATTAGTAATCCTCTGCACAGACTGAAGCTGAGGCTGGCCATTCAAGAAATCATGTCACTGACAAGTCCATCTGCTCCTCCCACCTCAAGGACGGTAAGGAAAGTGATCCAGCATTAAACATCTTTTAGGACCATTAGAACTTCAAAAAATTCTACCCTAAACATGTAACTGAAAGGATTTGGGCTTCAAATAAGAATTTCTGGAAAGATTAAATCGTAGAGGAACGCATGATTTAACTATAGGATGTTTCCTCCTTTCGTGGAAATTAAATGAAGGAATAACCTCATTTTCTTAAAGGAAAGAGAAGTTTATATCGGTATAAGTATATAATCCAAAATACTTATGAAGAACATGTTATTTTCCTCATCTTTTGACCTCAGAAGAATTTATAATACACATACAAGCATCCATGTGCATACAGAAATTTGTAAAATAGTTAAAAACTCTTCTAATCCATGTATAAGGCCATTAGCTCCAAATAATGATTCAGCCTCTGTAAACGAGGAGTCCATCTGTCTGTCTGTACAACAGTAAATTCAGACACTTAAAGTGACTGAGAATTCCCTCTCGTGAGTCTGGCTGCTCTGTGATCGGGAGTGATTTCTGAGATTCCTGGGATTACATACTAGACCACAAATGCATTTTTGGGATTAGAGCAGAGTCGAGTGTTTGGCCGTTAATTACATCAGTGTAAGCTATTTATCACTTTCAATTTTGTTAATATCTTTGAAGAAAAGTGATCCACGTTAATAGGCTTTTATTCCATGCCATTACTTTCCATAGATATACCTATACTTAAGACTTTAGAAACCATTGCTTTTGCCCATGCCTGCTCCTTACGTGTACCGATTGCTTATATGTTCTGCAACCTCTCCTCTTTGTTACTGCTTTCCTTTCACTGGATGGGATTGGTTCCCTGTGGGGTCATATTAGACCACGGGAAATGTCTGGGTAACACATGAAGAAATGGAAAATCTTACAGCCACACAACAAACGGTTAGTTTATAGTGTTGCCACTTCTGTTCCTTAGAGTGCTTTTCCCACTTTTTGAACATTTGAATCAAGTGCCTTTCAGTCTTTCTTTTCTTTTTCAAATTAATGCATTAAAATTCTGGATCATTGCTTCTTCTAATTATTAACCTTGTAACCTGCATCTTGATAGCTTTTACCAGAAGGGGGGAAAAAATCAACACTGATAAGATCGTAAACAAAACTCTAATCTGTAAAATGGAGCTCTGATTTGATTAACAAATAGACAAATTTAATTATTTGCGTGGAAATTTCTTCTCTCCAGTAAACTTAATCAGTAGATGGATTTTGCAACATTTCATGTGAAAATGAGTGCCTTGTATGTTCTTTTACAATGCATGATGCTTGCTTGATCTAGATTTTTTTTGGTATGCAGTAGACTTAGTCTTGCAGTGCATCTTTAACTTTGATCTCCTTACTAAACTTAATACTAATATGTATGTGTTCTTTTGCTTTTCTAACCACGTAACAGGAAGATGAGGAGGGAAGCTGGGCTCAGGTTGGAAACTTTATGTGATATTATGGACTATATGTAAACTGTCACGATAATTAGAGAATGAAAGAATCTGTTTTTCCTTTATAGCAGTTTCTTTTAGTGACTCTTGGTGTGGCTTGGGGATTGGGAGAGGGGGAAACTACAGTCTTATCTCTGTATAATACATATTTGGAACATACACTTGTATGTTTAGGTGATATCAATATTTTAATGTGTTCTAGAACTTCCAAGATTTGGTGGTTCATCATTGAAAATTTATAAAATACTTTGTTACCTAGTACATCACAAATAAAAGCTATGCATAAGGGGTTTTAATAATAGGGCTGTTAGGGGAAAGAACATTCAGAAGTCCAAAATATTTATCCTCTAGCTTATGAATCACCAAAATGTAGTTACTCTTTTTAAATAAATACTGTTGTATTCTATGCATTGAATTTACTAGATCAAATTTTAAATAATTTCATGACAAAGTGTGGCATGTTCTGCTAAAGTCCCTGTTCAATCTGGCCACTGTCACAGGTGTGCTGCAAGACACAGTGAGCCTAGAGAGTTAAGTAGATTTCTGTGTGCTGATTCTGTAATCCTTCTTGATTAATTGTTTTCCCTTAAAGTGGTGACAAATCCTAATTGTATTTTCAGGCATTGAGATAGCTGAGTATTTTATACAAGGATCTAAACAAAACTCAGGATTTGCCTGTGACCCGTATCTTTGACCAGTATAGCCTCTTCTTGCTTGGCTGCCCTCCAGCTTAAACCTGTTTAAGTCCCATTAACTATGTCTCAGATACTCATTTCCAGATTGTCAATGGTAATCACAGCATGCCTCCCTGTTACAAGAAATGCTCTTTCAGTCTGCTACCTAGCGATGGCTTGAAGAAATGCATTTTTACATAGCCTTGCTCCTTTCTAGAAGATGCTTCCTCTAGAGGAGAAATAAAGCCTTTGATTTTTAATTGCACAGTAAAAATAAATCATTATCCTTGACTTTTGAAAAAGGGAGCTGCTGGGTTTTGTTGCTCAGGGAATTATTAGATACATAGTTATAAACTCTTATTTTTAGAAGTTTTTTCAAAAAAACCCAAAATGCCTGGTGACTTGCAGGTCAAAAATGCAGGGAAGTTTTTTGGATTTTTTTTAGGACAAGAACTAGCATTTAGAATTGCTTATTCTTCAGTAGTGGGTTTTATAATTTCTTTTTGCTTTTGAGATCAGATTCTGCAGGTTTTTTTTGATATCTTGTATTTATAATGTCATATGGAAAATAAGATCCTCTTTCCCTCTGCCCCCCAATTTTCAAGAGACAGAGTATTGTCAGCATCTTAACAATGTGAAATTCTATGGCTCTTGCTATCAAAACCATATAGGTCAGTCTTTTTTATTAGTTTTTGCATAACTTTTTAGACTCTTCAGCATGAAATAAGGAAGTTTTACTTGCTGATCTGAATATCTAAACTCGCTTTTCTTCATGAGATTGACTTCTTCAGAAAACATACATGTAGTATTCAATATTTTTATTTACTCACCTTTACAGGGTAAACATTTTACATTTTTCTTTAAAATACCTTGTCTAAAAAAGCTTTTCTCTTTTATTTCTCATTTTAATAAGCTCATTACTTAATCTTTTAAAAACAGACATTAGCCTATGGTGATATGAACCATGAGTGGATTGGCAATGAATGGCTCCCTAGTCTTGGACTCCCTCAGTATCGCAGTTATTTCATGGAATGTCTTGTTGATGCTCGAATGCTGGATCATTTAACTAAAAAAGATCTGCGTGGGCAACTTAAAATGGTAGACAGCTTTCACAGGTAAATACATTGAAGTTGGAGACCTAACTTATAGTAAATGTTTCCATTATTTCTAAAAGTTTATTTTTTTTTCTAAATTGTTTTTTTCTTTTCTAAACAGAAACAGTTTTCAGTGTGGAATTATGTGCCTCCGAAGACTGAATTATGATCGAAAAGAACTTGAAAGAAAAAGAGAAGAAAGCCAGAATGAAATTAAGGGTAAGTGTGTTGTCTGACCTCAGTCACCATTGGCCTCAAATATTTATTAAAAGAAGTCATTGAGGGGGGATTATTTATAAAATATGAAGTGTTTAATATGGGCGATGTGTCTGGATCTAGAGCCTGAACAGTGAATCATGAAACACATGATTAAGTCATTCACTCATGCAGAGATGTGCTACAAATGCAGGCATTCTTGAAGCTCTTACTGCTCTGAAGTTTGAAACAAAACTAAATGTTGTAAAAGGATGAGAGTTTTGAGAAAGTTTTGGTCTTGGTTTTTTTTTTCTGTTCTGACATAATAACTTTGCAACTATGTGGTTTTATTGTTGCTTGTGACTGGTAATTATTACCCAGCACTTTATGAAAAAATATCCAGGTGACTTAGGTGTTCATGTCTTATGGATTCATAGTGATTATTGAACAAGAAAGGAGAAGAAGGAAGAAAAAGAGGGCTTGGGAATTGACTTCCCATAGAAATTTTGCCCTCTGCTTAATATCAGATGTCTTTTCTGACACCTTAGACTAAAATTTTAGGGTTACCTTGTACACAACTTGCTTAGAAGGCTCTGTGCCTGCTCTTCCCCTTTTCTTTTAAACTGTTGATATGTTTGGTGGTTATTTTATTAGTTGTGCCTGAGAACATTCCCAGGAATCACAACTAATTGGTGTGAAACAAGCCTGTGTTGTGGCTGGTAAGCCTTTTTTAGCCTCCTATATGGTATGGCTGCATCTGTTGCCTATAGGGAATTGCCCCTTGAAACATACAGCTCTTTAATTCCTCCTGGAAATTGTTTGGGAAGAATGCTAGTTGACACAGGCCAAAACATGCTGTGGGTCATTGTAACAGTTCAATTTGTATAGACATTCCTGAGTAGTATAAGAAAAAACTACTTGTAAAAACATAGGTTTTGTTTTGATGTTTGGGCTGAACATGTAAATGCTGCTTTATAATGTTTTTCCTTGAAAAAGTTCTAAGATCAGAGTATATGGATTGTTGAACTGTTTCAGTACACAATGCCTTCCAACAAACTTCAAATATGTTTACTTTCCACTTGAAATTTCTGGTTGTGGAGAAGTGTAGTAGTTTGCATACACAAGCTGAAGGTAAATCTGCATTGCTAAACTGAAAACCTTCAGATCTTAAAGGTAGAGAAGATTGTAAAACTACTAAATAATAAAGCTTTAAACAATAACAAATAAAGCTTTCCGTTCAAATTCAGTAGAGAAACTGCTATAAGGCTTTTATTTTGAGTAGTAAAACTTTTTCCCAAAATATATCTGTCTTGGGTGAGGTACAAGCCCCTAAGTGGCTGTGTAAAATAGAAGATCTTGTCTTCTCTGTCTGCATGAATGCTATGCCCAGCTGAACTTGTCCCATAACTGTGACTGTAGTCTCCCTTGTAGGCAGAGAGAGGAGACTGANGAGAGTTTTGAGAAAGTTTTGGTCTTGGTTTTTTTTTCTGTTCTGACATAATAACTTTGCAACTATGTGGTTTTATTGTTGCTTGTGACTGGTAATTGTTATTACCCAGCACTTTATGAAAAAATATCCAGGTGACTTAGGTGTTCATGTCTTATGGATTCATAGTGATTATTGCACAAGAAAGAAGAAGGAAGAAAAAGAAGGCTTGGGAATTGACTTCCCATAGAAATTTTGTCCTCTGCCTAATATCAGATGTCTTTTCTGACACCTTAGACTAAAATTTTAGGGTTACCTTGTACACAACTTGCTTAGAAGGCTCTGTGCCTGCTCTTCCCCTTTTCTTTTAAACTGTTGATATGTTTGGTGGTTATTTTATTAGTTGTGCCTGAGAACATTCCCAGGAATCACAACTAATTGGTGTGAAACAAGCCTGTGTTGTGGCTGGTAAGCCTTTTTTAGCCTCCTATATGGTATGGCTGCATCTGTTGCCTATAGGGAATTGCCCCTTGAAACATACAGCTCTTTAATTCCTCCTGGAAATTGTTTGGGAAGAATGCTAGTTGACACAGGCCAAAACATGCTGTGGGTCATTGTAACAGTTCAATTTGTATAGACATTCCTGAGTAGTATAAGAAAAAACTACTTGTAAAAACATAGGTTTTGTTTTGATGTTTGGGCTGAACATGTAAATGCTGCTTTATAATGTTTTTCCTTGAAAAAGTTCTAAGATCAGAGTATATGGATTGTTGAACTGTTTCAGTACACAATGCCTTCCAACAAACTTCAAATATGTTTACTTTCCACTTGAAATTTCTGGTTGTGGAGAAGTGTAGTAGTTTGCATACACAAGCTGAAGGTAAATCTGCATTGCTAAACTGAAAACCTTCAGATCTTAAAGGTAGAGAAGATTGTAAAACTACTAAATAATAAAGCTTTAAACAATAACAAATAAAGCTTTCCGTTCAAATTCAGTAGAGAAACTGCTATAAGGCTTTTATTTTGAGTAGTAAAACTTTTTCCCAAAATATATCTGTCTTGGGTGAGGTACAAGCCCCTAAGTGGCTGTGTAAAATAGAAGATCTTGTCTTCTCTGTCTGCATGAATGCTATGCCCAGCTGAACTTGTCCCATAACTGTGACTGTAGTCTCCCTTGTAGGCAGAGAGAGGAGACTGAGGGAGGATTATTGCTTCTGGGTGCAAGGAAAACTATTGTATGGAAAGGATCCAACACTGAGCATTGGAGTCTAAGCATGAAGTTTTGTTGCCAGTTTGTGCATTTCGTGCACGTCACAATGGCAGGGGCTGATTAGATTGCAACCTAAATATTAAATAATAAAATTCCTCAAGGGCTGCTACTTAACAGAATTTGATTAATTGTGTAGATGTGAAAATCAATCCCAACACCAGCATACAGGTCAAGAAAGGACTGGGGGGGTTTTGTTCAGAAAAGTTGTGGTGTTGTAAATCGGGCAACTCTTCTTTTTTTCTCTGTAGATGTCCTTGTCTGGAGCAATGAAAGAATGATCCACTGGGTAGTGTCCATTGGTCTTAAAGAATACGCAAATAACCTTATAGAGAGCGGAGTTCATGGTGCACTTGTGGCCTTAGATGAATCATTTGATTACAATGCATTAGCTCTCTTACTACAAATTCCCACTCAAAACACACAGGTAAGTGAGAAGTAGTTACTTTATGGCCAATAGGATTTTTCTCCCCTCTAGGAAGGTTAAAAATAGAACTGACTGGGTTTTTTTTCCTTGGGTAAGTGCGTATCTTTGTATTCCCAGCTCTAGAAACTTTTGAAAAGGGAAGTTGTCCACTATCCAAAAGAGAAAAAGTAGAACTATGCTTTTGTTACTGTTCACCAGTTGTTAATAACGATTCTGGTTGATAAATTGCTTAAACAAAAAATACTATTTGAATATTTTCCTCATAGCCCATCTTTACAATGTTAGTGTAAAACTCATTGTTTTTGTTTGCGAGTTTTTATTCTGGAATTATTAAGTTTGAGCTAGGAATCATGAACTTTATCGCAATGAAGAGGGAGCTGTTAAGTCTTCCTTAAATTTTTAGTCAGTTTTACAACTTAAACTGTAACTTTTCAAATACTTAATATGTTTATTAATAAGAAGGTATTAATTTGGGTTATATTAAGTTTCTAAAATTATCAGTAACTGATTTTTTTGAAATTAATTTCCATTTCTTTCATACTATGAACTTCAGGCTCGTGCTGTTTTGGAGAGGGAATTTAATAACCTTCTTGCTATGGGCACTGACAGAAGACTTGATGAAGTAAGTTACTTGAGCTGTTGAGCCATTTTATGGTCCTGGGAACTTTTATCACAACTGTTAAGGGGAAGAATTTAGCTTGAACCTCTTTAAGCTATTGACAGAATAGTGACAAAATTCTTAACTTGAAATTAATTAATCCAGAGTGGGACTGGATGAGCTTTAAGGTCCCTTCCAATCCAAACTACTTGATTCTATGCAGGAAAATGTGGTTCAGGTTAAGACTAAGATGGCAAAACCTTAATGTGGTTAACCAGGTTAGGAAACCAGTCCATGATATCTCATAAATGTTTGTGCTAGTATGAGGGAGAGGACAGGGGAAGTGTGGAAGTGCTGACTTAAACTGCTTTTGGATCAGTGAGGTGAAGCATACGCCAGTATGAGAAGGAAGGAGGCTGCTGTGACAGACCTTGATTGGTTTTGTGTTCATCTTTTGCCTAATGGACTCACTGCAGCCCTTTTGTGGCACATCCTAACTCTGTTCTCAGTATGCATCTCTAATAAGGTGTTAATAACGTAATTAGAAAGCAGCTTGATAGTTTTCTGTGGCATTTTTCCTTACTGATTTCAAACTGCAAGAGAAGGAGCTTTGAGGAAACAGGTGTTTGACAGGGCAGTTTGTTGATCATGAAGATTTCTTCAAATAATGCAGACACTTCTCATTCTAAAAGAGGGTAAATTTTAGATAAAATGGCATTCAAAGGGTTGAGAGGCTTGTGAAGGTGAAGTTGGCAAATGGAGATGCACAACAGGTGTATTTGCATTGACATACCTTCACTGCAAAAGCCATTTTTGGAAGTTAGACTTAAACAACTGTATTTAGTAATTCTGAAGTGGAATACTGCTTCAAAGATGCAGTTGTACTAATGGGGGGAAAAGGCACTTGGGTAATTACAAGTGCTTCAGCAAAACACTGCACAGAAATACAGTATTTACTACACTTTTTTTTCTCTCTCTCACTATCACTTACTGTAATTTGTAGCATGAGAAAGTGCAGTAGCTGTATCATCATTCCTGTAAGGCAGAATTGAAGGTTAAAAGGAATTGTTCAAATTAAGCCCCTGTATGTCAGTGTTTCCAAATCAGCTTTTATGATCTGCTTCACTCTTTGTATCCCCTAAGAATGGGTGATGTGACACTTGTGAATCACTGCAAATCATGAAGTACTAACATTCAAAGTACAAAGCACATTCCTAAGTGTTCCAAGCACGTGAATTTCCATATTTAATGAGCTGAAGAGCCCACAGTTTAGCAAAAGAGCAAAGATTGTTGAGGATGAAGACCTCTGTTGCTGTTGCACCCAACCCATTCTGAAAATGAACTCATTCAGTGGTGGTACATTTACTTAAGATTGTCAGTAATCCTTTTAATGTCAGTAACAATCCTACGTTTTTTGAGTCGCTAATGATGTTTATCAATATAACAGGATGATGATAAGAGCTTTAGGAGAGCACCTTCATGGAGAAAGAAGTTTAGACCAAAGGACATAAGAGGTTTAGCTGCTGGATCAGCAGAGACTCTTCCTGCAAATTTCAGAGTTACAACCTCAATGTCTTCACCTTCTATGCAGCCAAAGAAGATGCAGATTGATGGTATTGATTTTGTATTATTTTAAGCATGATGCACTTTTTGCTTGAGATTACAGGGGAATTAAGTTCAAATTACATTTTTGCTGCATAAAAGCATCTGTCTTGTGCATGTTTGTATATATAACACTGTTTAACCATAGGGTGCTTTATAATTTCAGGAAGCTGTTATAAATCTAGAGTTGCTTTTTACTTATTGGGATAACATAGTGAGAATTGTAGTTAGAAATAAATTTATTTTCAACTAGGAAAATAAAATTACATCTTAGTAGAAGTCTTAAATCACGTGATGCACGATTTCTTATTAGCAGCAATTAGATCAATGTAAGTCCCACTTCTGAAATGCAGTAAAATGCATTAAAAAGTGATGTGAGTAAACTTCCTCAGATAATTTTAAGATTATTTAAACTTAAGTAGAAGGTGCGTTGCCCCCCCTGCAGTGGTCACTTAAGTATTGATCGTACTTGAAACCACTACTTCATTCATTGCTGTGTAGTTAATGATCTGTATGTATATGTGTGCATGTGTACATGCAGACAAATATATATATATATAAAAACCCAAACAAACACAAAAACCTCAGCTGGAAGTGGAAGTTGATCTCCTGTCACACGAGGTAGCTTGTCTGTCTAAAAACAGTCTCTATAGTACCATGTGAATAAACATTTACTTGAATTTGCTTTACAAAACACAAGTAAAAATAGATGGTAAATGTATTTAATTGGAACACACGGGATAAAACTTCAGCATAATGTGTCAGAGTTGTCTCAGATTCTGAAAATTGTATTTATGAGTAAAACTTACAGAAGCAACCTTTGCATCTTATGTTATTCTCTAAAATCTGAGCTGTTTTAAAATTTATTGTCCCTAGCACAAAATATTTTCCAGAACGCATGTGGAAAATTCTGCAAATTAAATTAAGTGAAGTCTTTACAGTATAAACACCCTTTCTTTTCACAATATAAAAAACCTCACATAATAAATATATGAACTATATAAATTGAGAATAAGTTACTCACAAAATTACCTTTGCCAGTTTCTGTGTGCTAGTTGGCATGCAGACTTTTTTTTAGAATTCTTTTTGTTAGCCACTGAAACTAGAAGTGGTTTATGTATTAACTGTAGAATAAATTCTGCTTTTCTAACTTGTAACCTTAGATTTGGGTGAGTACAGTAGCTGTAATCAAATTGCTGTGAGATGGGGTTTTTTTTTGAAAACTAACATGCATGCTGTGTTTGGCATGTCTTCCCATGCTTCTTGAAATAGGCAGTGTATCAGGAACACAAAGATTGGATTCTGCTACAGTAAGGACCTACTCCTGTTAAAGCCTTCTCCTGGTGAGTAAAGTTGATAGGTATAATAGTAAAGCAGCTATTTATGGAATAAAATGTCAGGTATTTTAACACAGTGAATTTACACAATTACAAACGGTTACAGGTTTTCAGGGCAGATTTTTGTATTGAATCTGGAGCTTATTTCCTACAATGAAGACTCTGAGTATTTAACTATTTACTTCTGTAAATATTGTGTTCTTTTTGAGTTTGCTTTTTTTTTTAGAAAAAAAAAGTCTCAAAAAGAACCTGTGCTAAATAGCTGTGTAGAAAGTGTTTGGAATCAAAGATTGGATGAAACAGGTAGTAAAAGTGGGGAGGAGGGAAGGGAACTAAATTAGGGATATGAAGGAAAGAATGTAATTTAGTGTGTGACACTGCATTTACAGAGGTAACTGCATCATTTTCCAATTCTTGGATACCTCATGCCACTCTGATTGCTTAGGCTGTCTGGTTGGATTTAGCTACCTGCAGCCTAAACTTGGGTAGCTGTGAGCAGTGCTGACAATAAAAAGCTGTTTGATAGCACAAGGATGTTTAACACAAAACACATGTATTCTGGTTTATATACAGAGCCCAGTCTTACTCCAGGATTTGGAATGATTTTTCTTCAGCAGCTTCTGCTGTATTTTCTCATGGAACAGTAGTTTCCAGACTTGTTTGCAAAACAAGAGAAATATTTCTTCACTATACTGGATTAAAAAAAAATATATTAAAATCCAGCGAGTCTCTCAGCAGCTGGTGTCTTCCATGGGCTATAAATTGCCCATCTCCCCTGCTTTCAGCTTCGCTTCTTTCTTCTCACCAGTAACATCCCTACCAAGTCATGTATTGGCTGCCTTTTCTTCAAATCCTGAACTTTTTTGCATATGCAAATTTAGTCCTGGAGAGTTCTTATGTGTGAAATGTTGAGAAGGTAAACTCTTGCCACTCAGTTCATGTGGACATATCAGTTTATAATCTCAGGGGCTATCTTAAAATATTTTAGTTTCAAGACGTTGAAGTTTTAAGTCTTCCCCTTCTCCAAATTCTCAGAGTTTCAGGATTTTCTGTAGTCAGATCACCTAGGACAAAAAGTCTAGGAAGCAGAAATACTTGACCTTTATTTGTGCTTTACTTTGCATTGCAACTGAGGATTAGAAAAAGCAATAAAATTGTGTACATCGTGGCATGGCAATAATTCAGTGCATGACTGCTACACTACTGAGCTGTTTGTGAGAAACATAGAATGGCATATTTTTAAAAATACTGCTAATGGCTTTTTTTGTGTGTTTTTTTGTTTTGTTGTTGTTTTTACAGTTTACCCACACTATTTCTACCGGTGATATGCAGCATTTTGAACATTTGGAACCCTTAACCTGTTAATACTTGTTAAATGGACACTTTGAGATATTTTATTACAGAGTTTTTAATTAGCAAATAAATTCATGAGTACTATAGAGAAAATATTTTAGAATTTAAATGTTTCTTATATTTATGTGACTTCTCATTTATATAGTTACTTACTTTTTCTGTTTCTATTCAGTCTACAAATCAAATCATTGCTGATTTTTTTATTTTAATTTTAGTCTTTCCAACTGAATGTACTGTAATGCTTGTATGTATATGTCCCTATAAGTAATATAGGGGTTTTGTAAATTATGCAGTTACTGTAATTATCATTGTTTTTTAATAATGAAACTGAAGGTGAAAAGGATTTTAATACCTTTGTAAAAGTATCATGACACCAAGCAGTATATATTTTGTCTTTTGGAAATGTTAGCTTAGATCTGAAAACAAGTCCAGCTTTTTTTCAGGTAAGCATATGTTGTAAAAGGTATGGTACATGATTGTTCTTCTTTTCAGAACTGTACCTTTCCACAGAGACGATTTGTCAAGTAGTGGGAATTTGTCTTTATTTAAAATACAACTTGTTTTAAAAGCTGGGAGGAACTATAACACTACGGAACACGTTTTAGAAGCGATTGACTCGGTCATAACACTCTCTGCTGTATTTGTATAGCGTTATCTTCACAGCGACTGAAAACAAGCCATAAACCCAAGAACTGTTTTTATTATTTTTTTTCCTTAACTGAGGAAGATAGACTTCTTAATAATTCCTGGTCGTAATCCACAGGTCACAGAGAGTTTTTTGTCCTAGATTTTTTTGATTGAAAACACTTGTGAAAAGATGCTGGTGAAACTAGTTTTAATGGACCAATCGTGAAGCACTGCAGTCTCATGTCAAATGAGTAGTGACAGATGAAGGTACAATGGGCTGAAAACTAAAGCAGTGCAACTTCTAATAAAGGCCTTACTTTTCTTATGTAAGTCTTCTTTTGTGTTTTGTAAACTTGTTCTAAAGACTTGTCTGGACTTTAATTTTGATGGTTGTAGCCATTTTGGACTGTATGAGTAGAAAATGTATCCAACACTTGTAAATGGCATATTAAAAAGCCAGCAAGAATCTGTTCAGATGGTGCATTATTTATTATGCAACAATATATATAGCATGTCTTTTTCCTTATTTTGTTTTCCACTTTTAACTTGCTTGTAAAACTGAAATTCATTGTTACTATTCTGTTTTTCTATTAATCTTTTGTGTATTTTCAGATTATGTAACAATATGTACAGTCTACTTTTGAACTATTTTTATCACAGTATTATTTATTGCTTTCTTTCAATAAAGTACTGATGCATTTTCCACTGCCAATAAAACACTATTGAAAAGCTAAGATGTAATTGTATGCAGGCAGATACTTTTGCGGTGAGTGGATATTGTCAATAAAGCATCTTAATGATTGTTTGCTGCCCTGTAGATCTTGTTTCAAAGGATGACTTTTCTCCAGTAGAAAAATGTTCCGTTAAGTGTGACATTTTCTTTGGAATTGGTGCAAGTTCATATGCATTAAATCAGTTGTTTGAAAACCAGTTTTCAGAAGAAAACTGCTTTATTGCCTACTTCTACTTGTAATTAGAGTGTGATTTACTTTTTTAAAAAAGTAACAAAAACTATTATACAACTTCAGTATATTCTGGTCCATGTGATGATAACTGAAGTGCTGTTCTATGTAGCAGCAACAGTTGCTTTGTTAATAAAAGAAGATTATGACCATAGCGATATTTGGGCAGAAACATAGGAGTTGAGGGAATCAATACCAAATTGGGTCACAATAGGGCTGTTTATGTCAATTTTAATATATTTGTAAACCATTTCTTGTGTAGAAGAGAAGACAGAAGGATAAAGTTACAGAATAATCGGAGGAGTAGTGAAGCGTTATTTCCTCATGTCCTCTAGATCAACAGCAGGATGTGGAATGCATGGAATGGAGAAACATTGTGATTGATACTTTAAACATTGTTTGATAATGCATCTCTGTTTGTCTAGCTTGTCTGTATGAGTTGCTGTCTGATCATTTGCAGTCTCTTTTATATTTTCAGAGAATCTATCTTTCTAGAAAAAGCTAAAATGGAACTGCAGAAGGCGACCCTGACTTTCTGTTCAGCTAAACTTCACTGTTTAGGAAAAAAAAATTGCATAGACGTTTCTGGTAACTGATGTGATAGTAGGTGTTCAAAGTCATGTATTGTTGCTTCTCAAAAGTGAAAACAATGCGGAATAGACTTGTAAAATGTGAAAAGAAAATACGTTTTATTACTTTAAGGCTGTAAAACCTTAACTGTTGTGGAACAATGGAGTTGACATGAGAGCTAGAATAAATGAGTGAAATAGAAAAAGCTTTCAAGAACTGGCAAAACTGTGTGTTGACTTCCTTCTGAATTATACAGCAAAGGTATCTTGGGGAAATCGAGAGAAACACTTCTCACTCAATTTTAATAAACATTCCCTCCCCACACACGCTCCTGGGAAAGAAAAACATGGAAGTGCATATGTAGAAGGCTTGTGGGTATGTTACAGTAATTGTTATTTAAAGCTTGGTTAAATATAACTCTTTGTAAATTGCCAAGTGTCTTTAAAGGCTTTAGTTGGAAAGATTGGTATAAAAATTAAAGTGTGTGTTTTATCTGCAATGCTGAGATGGTTGAATTACCTGAGAGAATTTCAAACTTGAAATTTTTGCTTGTTTAGGGAACAGAGAACCTCAGAGGTGTTATAACTTATCTTCCTTCAAACTTCCTTCAAACTTCCTTCAAACTTATCTTCCTTCAAACGTAGAATTAGAAGATGAGAAGCTGCTTTGCAGTGTCTTATGGACAGTAGTGATTTATGTCAAAACTCTGGGCAGAACACATGTAGAGTAGTTCAAAGCAGAGTTTATGCTTGGAAAGAGGTAAAGATGGGGAGAAGGGGGCATCAGCAAAACTAATTTTCAGGTAAATGAAAATTAACACAATGTTATGTTTGAAGTGTTACTCGAGGGATATGTTTTTGTTGCCACTGAGGAGTTGCTTTGCCTTTAAAAGGAAAGTGTTTGGGGTTTTTTTTTAGTTTCTTTATAATTCCATTTTCAGGGTGGTAGTTTTGGGGCACTGTGTAATGCAAGTGTTTTAAATATTAATAATTTTGTTGTTGTTAGTAATTTGAAAAAAAAAAAGCAATTATCTAGTTTAGGTAGCAGCACCTTGTGGTTTTATATGGCATGTAGGAATGGATATGGATGGGAAGGGATCTATGGATGTCGCTGGTATTCCTCACTGTAAAGAGAGGGGATGGGTGATGGCTCTCCAAAAGGGCACAGTGACAGAGCCAGAAGTGATGGCGAAAGGATCAAGGTTCTCTGAGCTGCTTCTCCTGTAGCATACATCTGTTTCAAAGTCTAGCCTAGTTTTTAAAACACGCTGTATTCAGCTTATAGGGTAATCTACCCTATGTTTAATACAGAAAAATATAATGGAGCCTATTTATACTGTGAGCTGATGATGTTTGGCTTTAGGTGACAAGGAGTAGCTGTCCCACTAAGGCTGGGAATCGGTCATATTCCTCCCTCCAAGACTTACAAAACTTCACCTGGGTTTTTTTATCTTGATGTTTATTACAGTTTGAACTTAAATGTTTATCTGTAAAGTCTTTTAAAAGCTGAGTTTTAAAATCCCTGTGTTTTCCTTTTGGCATCTGTTTAATTGGGATGCCCTGCGAACAGCTAAATGTTGGCAACCTTTTGCCCACCGATATAGAGCTGGGGACCCTTCAGGATGGCATAATTGCAATTTCCACCCCGTGAGGGAGCTTTAAAAGAGAGAAGAAAGGGGGGGGAAGAGCGTTCAGAGCTGTCCCTCTGTCCCAAGCTGTGCATTTTCCAACCCTGACGGTGCGTTTTTGAAGTAGCGGTGCTCGGTCATCTGATTTTACCCCAGCGATTTAAAGAAATAGGGAAAGGAGGAGTTCCAGGATAGGTTTAAAAATGCATCTCTATGTATATATTGATATAGAAGTGTAAGGACTCGGAGCAGCGCTGTCCTGGGCCTGTCGCTCCCTGGGGTGCGGTCCCGGGGTGGGGCCGGGCAGCACCGCCCGGCGAGGCGGGGCGCGGCGGTCCCATTCCCACCTGGAGCCGCCCCGGCCGTGCGGGAAGAGG
>VZRW01000012.1:251896-288297 GCA_013398125.1 Aegotheles bennettii
GAGGGGCTCTGCCCGGCCCTGTGCCCGCACAGATCCCTGCAGGGGGCGGGGAGAGCCGGGGGCTGCTGGGGAGAGGCCGGGACGGGGTTACGTGACTCTGCCCTTTATTCTTTGTAAATAACCCGTAAAGCTGCCCAGAGCTCAGAGGCCCCGGAGCTGGGAACTTGGAAGCAGAAAAAGCGGCTGCTGTGGGACTCTGGGGGGCTCGGGGAAGGCAGCGGCGATGAGGGATAAGGGGTTGGTGGGATAAAGGTTGGACTTGATGACCCTGGAGGTCCCTTCCAACCATAATGATCCTAGGATTCTATGATTTGAGCCGCACCAGGGCCTGCCAGGGCCGGGCCTGAGGTTTCCATCGTGTGCTCGGGGAGAGGAGCCGCCTGCCACCCCCTTCCCTGCTGTTCTGACGGTGCTGCCGGGGGGCACCGCGGGTCCCCGGGCCAGGATAAGCCCACGGTGCCTCCATGGAGCCCTGGCGCAGGCCTGGAGCTGCTGCTCGGTTGCCTTTGCCTGCAGTGCTGTGCCTTGGCGTTTCCCTTTGTTCCTTCCAGGAGTTTGTCCGTAGGCCCTGGGGAAGAGGGGAGTTCCCCAGGGTGCTGGGTAGGATGCTGGGACTGCTGATTAATCCTAAGAGCAGAGCCGGCCAGCTGAATTCAAAGCATATCTTTAGCCTCAGTGTGTGTTTGAACTGTTAACGTTTTCTTTTTCCTTCAGAAATTTGACCATGTGAGTCAGTGACTCATAAATAGATCATATTTCTCCACGTTCTGCTTGGTAAGAGATGCTGGAATGGCAAACCACTGCGGAAACCCAGCTTATTCCGAGGTCTTGCCTGAGATCCCTCCTTCCTAGGCTGCTTTGCTCCCTTTTGGCATTCGTTTTTACAGAATGCAGGCTTGAGGTGTGGAAAAATGTTGGCGTTTATGTGCATAATTTAGGAAGAAACGTGGTGAATTATGGATTTGTAAGGGTGTGCGTGTGAAATCCTCCCTTCCTCATTGCTTGGGAGAGATCGGGGAGAAAGCGAAGAAATCTAGACTTAAGGATCTTGCTTTTGTTCTTTTAAATGCCCAAGCACAGCTGAATGCACAAAGCAAAATGAAATGATCAGGTGAGGGCATGAACCAAGTTCTTGGGGCAAAAAAGTTGCTTTTTGTATGAAATACCTAGAGTGGCCATGCACATGTGAACCTGCACTTCAACTCTTGTCACCTGAATTCCATTTCCTAATGACTTGCACATGGTAGTGGAGCAGGGAATGAAGGGTACAAGCTGGCCCTCATAGAAGTCACCTTAGGTTTGTGTTTGGTTACAACGTTAGAACTTAGACCCCACCTTGAGTTTTGTTATTGAGCTGCTTCGGTTCTGCTTTCCAACAGCTTTTATTATAAAGATGTAGTTCCGTAAGTTTTCTGGATATTAAGTAGTTTAGTAAATGCTAGTTCCTTCATTTTCAAAGGAATCTGGCCATGGGCAACCTGAAGAAGCAGAAGGGGAAATGTGCTACTGCTTTGTCAGGGTGTCATCTGCTCTGCTCTTATACCTTCCTTCCAGCTGCTCTGTCACTTTCTACCTCGGTATTTGACAATCAGTTTTTCAGTTGCTCTCATTCTCTTTACCAGTCCAGAAATTTCTGAAATGCTCCATAAAACTGGCTCGTCAGTTTATTCTGTCAGGCTGTACAGCAAGCAGTGGGTTTTTTTTTCTCTCTGTGTACTTTACCATGGATAATTAGTTACTCATTTAAAAGGAAGTTTTCATTCCACCTACTGAATTATGCTTGTGGGTCTGAAGTAATCCATGATAATCATCCTTACAACCTATTCTTAAATAGAAGGATAAAGGTAAGTGGGCAGAATGATGGTTTGTTAAAGAACTGAACTCTAGTGGAATAATGATGAAGAAAATAAATCCTTCTATCTCGTATACCTGAAAAAGATGGTAGAACAGAAATATTTTTATTGCTTTTGTTTTGCTTTTTAGAATTCATTTGGTTTGATTTACCTAGCATAGAAAGTAGAAAATGCAGCCAGGAGCACCAGGCAGGTCAGGTGTTCTGCTCACTTGTCACATTCAAAAGTGTTAATTAGAAGTGTCCAACTTGATACTCCACAGGGGATAAGCTCTCCAGCAAACCATTAGCCCCTTAAAAGTGTTGAATATTGTTTCGAGATGTTATCTGTGAGTTTTGCTTCCTGCTGTCAGTACTCCAGCACTCGCCCTCTCTCTCCCAAGAGTCAGACAAGGCACTGAGTTTGTGTACGTGTCTCACGAGGGGTTAACTGAGAAATGCAGCAACTCCTGTGCTCGGTTGTAGCAGGCAGGTGGACTAATGTCTAGATTGCATGCAAATTCTTACAGGTGTTTTGGGTTTCTTTCATAATGCTGAAACTCATTGCACAACAGAGGCAACATGTGGGTTGTGCTGCCTAATGAACATTGTTGTGCTCATGGTTACTAATAGCTGGGGAAAAAAACAACTATTCCTATGCCTTCAATATATGCATGGGATCTAGAATTAGCTGCAGCCTTTGAAAGTGGATGTCAGTTTGGAGAGACCTGTTTGAATAGAAGACTTTCAGTGGAGTGAGTGAAGAAAAGGCACATCATAATTTGAGCAAGGAAAGATTTCCTCATTCTCTTCATGTCAGTGATTGCTCCCAACCTTTTTGCATTGCCAGCAGGAAAACTAAAAGGGGTTTTCAAACCAGCTCGAGAAGACAGCCTGAGAGCCAATGGTTAAATCTACTCTGAGTGCAAATACAGCTTCTATTTGTGTTTCAATAACATACTCTATTGTGGATGTTAGGTTGCTCCTCCATCAGCTTGTACATAATATACAGTAAGTTGACGTGTAAGTGGAGTGTGACAGTGCTTCTTCTGATGGTGTTGCAGATGTGGAAGGCTACTGCAGGCCACACTATTTGTGTCAATCAGGATGATGGAGCCGATGACTGGGAGACAGACCCTGATTTTGTGGTATGGCTTTTGAGTTTTATCCACTCAGTAGAAGTGTGCTGTGTAACATCTTAGTTCTTAAGGGCGGGGGCTATGTCTCAGCAAAATAAACTGATAGATGCATGTTCCTGGAGGGAGGGAGAATTAGGGGTTTGTGCCTGTGAGTGATTAAGTAAACCATCTTATCTTGGCTGGGTACTGCAAGGAAATCTGTGCAAAAGAGATTTGTGTCAAGAAGAATCAGCTTCTTGGGGCTAAAAGTGTGCTCCATGTGTTTCAGCAGTGGACAAAGCACAGGGCTCCCAGCAGATGAGGAGTGAAGGTGATCTTTGCTGCTTCTCTAACTCCTGATCTCTCCAGTGGCTGAAGGCTTTTGCTGTCAACTCTAAAGTGCAGATAACTAGTAACATCTTTGGGTTTCTAACTCTTATGTGTGTCTTTCACAGAATGATGTGAGTGAGAAAGAACAACGATGGGGAGCCAAAACTGTGAAAGGATCCGGCCATCAAGAGCACATCAAGTAAATGAGCTCTCTTTTTAAGTTTATTAATAGTCACAATCCCAGGCGACTTAATCAATTCCTGTTCTCAGTTACTTGTATCTTGATAATTAAAACAAGAGTCTCCATAGAAGATTGATTATTTGCCAGATTGCTGGTCTTTCAAATATGTTAGTATCTTCAGATGTGAAATTAAGATCAGAACTATGGTGCAGGGACTCTTAAATCTTTCTTTGTTAACTGGAAATGTCATTTTTCCTGTCTCTTTGTGTCTGGAAAGTTTCTTTGTTCTGTTTTGGTGCAAGAGCCAGTACTGCAAGTACTTGGGTGATACTTTAATGATACATTTGGTCCTTTAATTCTTAAGCTTTTTTTAGAAAACTGCTACCAAACTCAGAAATTCTGGCAAAGTAACAAATTGAGCCCTCTGGCAGAAAAGCAAATGAATGCATCACTGATGGCTGTGTGAGACAGAAATGATCCATCTTCGGAATCTCATACTACTTGGGAAAAGTGTCTAAGACTTAACTTCAAAGCACTTTTAAGAAACCTGTGAATGTGTTGTTTGTTCTGGTTTCATTTCTGCATTTCTGGGGCATCAACCCTTATGGCATAAAGCTAAGAATAAATGTCATCTGTGTTGCAGAGAGAGACTGAACCATGTGACTTACTTCAGGGGTCAGTTTTATTCTGCCCTATTTGGAGGGTGGTGGGGGTGCCTATTGGCTGAACACACCTGAGGAGGCTTTAAACTCAGGTGGGAAGTGTTTTAAGGTGTAGATTACCACCTGGTTTTGTCCTTCTTGTAGGTAACCTATGCTACAGTAAGTTCAATTCCTGCACTTTACAAGGGAACACTTGGGGAAGAGGAGGTGCATGTCTCCTTGCATCCTTCCTTTGTGTTGCAGTTGTGTCAGAAATGCTCAGTTAGAATTACAGTTCTGTTACCATAGGGACTGTGTGACAGGAGATGATCCCTATTCTGAAAAGTTGCCATCTAAATAAAAAGCATTGGAAAGAACTTAAATTAAGACATGAGAAGAAAGTATGTTTCAGGCACATATAAATTCTGGGTAATTGATTGTTCAAATAGCAAAATACCCTTCCATGTTGGTCTTAAAACCAACACTTTGATTTTAGTTCTTTTTTTTCAGCCAGAGTTTTGCAGTAGAATAAGTTCTGTTTCTCAGAATATGATGAAGGGCTCAGTGCACTGAAAAAATTGAAAGGGTTTGAAAAATACAAGTTATCCAATTTACAATTAAGATTATATTTTTATCGTCTTCTTGTTTTGCATCTTTTTGAAGTTGTCTTCTCAAACTTTCTTAGTAAAACTTGCTGCTCAATTATCTGTCTTTAAAGTATTCATCAGCTGAGAGAGAACGTGTTCCAAGAACACCAGAACCTCAAAGAGAAGGAGCTTGAAACAGGACCAAAAGCTTCGCATGGCTATGGAGGGAAATTTGGCGTTGAACAAGATCGCATGGATAAAGTAAGTAGGAGTGCTCCCCTGGGATGGTATTATATGTCTTGCCTTGTCTTGCTGGTGGCAAAGTTGTTCCAACTTTGCTTAGTTTAGAGACAAAGAAGCTCAGATCATGGCATAAGCTACATACAGCAGTGGCTCATTTTGAGGCCAGAAGCATCACTCTTACAGTGCTCTAAAAAAACACTCAGAACTACTATTACCCAAATCTGTCATGCCATTGTGCACTGTTCCCTAATTAAATCAAGATGCTCCTACAGAAAGAACTGAATTAAAGCACTTGAAGCTTCAGGAACAAGCATTTCAGGTGTCAAATTAGGAATCTGTGAATGATGAGGAGTTCTGGGATATGCAATAGCCCCACATGTTTTTGTTTGATGCTTGCTCTATCTTTAGAGCATGTCTACTTGCTGATGTCCTGGATGGATTCCCTTGGAGTCAAGATTCAAGTTTTCAAAAGTATATTTTTAAATTGAGGAAGTACTTCATGCATGAATAAATTCAGGATTTTTTTTATTTCAGTGCCGTGCCAGCTCTTCTATGCATATGGAAGTTGTTAAAGAATGTAGGAAAGGGTGTGCTGCTTCTTTTAAATTAGAGTTCAGCTCTCTTAAGCAGTGGTAAACTGTGAACAGTGACAAGTAGTCCCAAGTATTTACAAAATTGTAGTATTTCAGTCAGATGGTAATGTTTTACATAAGAACTTGATGGCTTGCTTAAGTTACACTATGTTAACAAAAGTAGTGGTAATTCTTAAGGTAATTACATTAGCCATGTGATAATTAGACTTCTGGGTAGTTTCTTTCACGTACTCCATTAAAATAAGTGTGAAACTGTTTCCTGAATAAGGATGATTTTATTTTCTTACTTTATTTACTTTCTGGGTTTCTAGAAATCTGACAGCTTTACGTTTTTCCTGGATTCCTGTTTTCCAGAGTAAATTGTCATATGATTCTCAACAGGCCTTTGAAATCAGCTAACCTAACCTAACTTTTGAATCTGGAAAAGAAATTGCTGAGCAGGTTTAACCAATAGGGTGTCCATGGGGAAAAAGAAACAAAAGTGAGTAGTTTCCTGTAAGCCAGAATTAACCATCAGGAAAAAACCATGATGATCATGCCCATCTGAATTATATTGGTGGTAGGAGACATTTATAACTTTATTAAAAAAGCTTTCTTCCTTGGAACTCTAGTTCTAAAACCTAATCATTGAGATCTGTCCTTCACAGGTACCTGTGGCTCTGGGCAGGTGTGCTGGTATTAAAGCTTGACTCACCTGAAGTAAATGAGTGTCACTGCAGTGTTGTCAATTGCTGTATTTAGGACAAAACCTTGATGCAGATTTAAAATGAACAGTTACATCATTCTATATGGCAGACCTCCAGAACTGATTTAAAATGCTGAGGAATTATGAGGGCAATTTAGTCTGAAATACAGATTTCCATGAAAAATCTGTTTCTAAGTCTTTTCTAAAAAGGGGTGTGTTGTAGTGCTTTGTATTTGATGAAGGGCAGAAAGTTCTGGCACCATGTAAAGAAAACAACATGCTTAAACCTTACCTAGCTCAATTGGCATAACAAAAGAGGGATCATGTAAAACCACAAAAAACCTAGGATTTTCAGAACTTTGTCTTCCATAAATATAATAGGTAATGGGAAGAAGAAAGGGAGGTGGGAGCCTTTTCTGACATGTTTAACAGTTCTACTACAGAACACCTGCAAAATGTATGATTCTTTCAGTCAGGAAAAGAAAGGATCTATTATATTGCTTATGAATTAAGATGGTGTCCTATTATTGGCATTCTTGTTCTGTTACCTGGCAATTACTTCAGCCATCATATGTGGTGATGTTTTGCTTTCCCAAGTGCTGGGAATGTTCCCTTCATCACCTGGGTTTTGTTTTGTTTTTTTTTAAAAAAAGAGCAAATACTGTAAAAGCTGGTGTCTAGACACCTTGTGTCTTCAAATTAAATCATCTTGGTCCAGCTGCCAGATACTGGCATAAGATAAGGAGTTTCTCATTCCTCAAAGGTCAGAACTTGGAGCAGTTGCTTGGAGGATGTTCTGCTGCAGCCACAGATGCCAACTGCATGGGACCAGTGCTGGGACCTGCAGTGCTGCCGGTGATGATGGGTGGTGGTGTGGAGTCAGGAGAAGTGCTCATCACAGAGTGCAGCCTCTCAATGGTTGTAGGGTCTTTCTGCCTCTGTCAGGAATTGTTTGCATTTGAGCAACAGACTCAGATGTTAGATTAAAGGGTCAAATCACAAGTTGCTCTGGCCAGTGCTCAGTTTCGGCGCTGGACAAGGAAAAATCATCTTTGCTGTGTTATGTAGCACCCCTCAAGGTGCTGGGCTCTAGCATCAGTTCCAGGATCTAGAAGGGTGCCTAGCAGTAGCTTAGTGTAACACTAGCAAATGCTGTCTGGATGTACTTTCAGGTGTGTAATTACATACCCTTGTGCCTCACCTGAAGTCAGTCAGTGCGATGTATCTGCGCCTCGTCTTGCTGTATTCAGCTTGGGTTCCAGGGAAAGGCTGTGAGGCTGGGATGCATTTAAGCACAGAGAGCTCTGTCTTGATGCGGATACACTGCTTTGTGTTGCAGTGCCATTTTACAAGTGAGGAGAAAGTATAGAGAGAAGATGCCTAATTTAGATTTATGCAGAAGATCAGGGTGCCTCCCTGCAAGAACGTCAGTGGAAAACCTAGCTGCGGTTGTATTTGGTTGCAATCCAATATCAGCTAAAGCAGATCTGTAGCTATGTGCCTAAATACAAGGCTGTGTATTCTATCTGGAACTAAACCTTATTTTATATCTTGCATGAACACCATCAAGATCCTGTCTGTATCTTTCTTGTTTTGATTCCTGTGGTTTTGAAGTAAAAATACAGAGCGGAAAGCAGTCTTCATGAAATACAGGCATTGCTGTCAGACTCTTTTCTTGGCCCTTCTCTTGCCTAGGCTGGATTGATAGCATGGTGACTGTCTTGTAAAGACTTCTCAAGTGAGTAGCAACTTCCAAGCAAGTTAGTATTAACAGGAAGAGTGGCAGTGATGCATGTTTGTAACAAAGCTTTATCCTCAAGTTACTTAGTGCAGCATTTTCTCTTATGTACAGAACTGTAGAAAACTGCTGGCTGTTTCTGAACTTTCCAATTTCTTTTAGTCAGCTGTTGGACATGAATATCAATCCAAGCTTTCTAAGCATTGCTCCCAAGTGGATTCAGTGAAAGGGTTTGGTGGCAAGTTTGGAGTACAAACTGATAGAGTTGACCAGGTAAGCAATTTCATCTCCTACTGCAGCTACTCTGCCCAAAAACTGTGTGCCCAAGGTTTGGGCAGGTGTACACTCTGCTGGATCAAACACTGGCTGGATGACTTGGCCCAAAGGGTGGTGGTGAATGGAGTTGAATCCAGTTGGTGGCTAGTCACAAGTGGTGCTCCCCAGAGTTCAGTATTGGGACCACTCCTGTGTGATATCTTTATCAATTATCTCGACAAGGGGATAGAGTGCACCCACAGTAAGTTTGCAGATGACACCAAGTTGGGTGGGAGTGTTGATCTGCTGGAGGGTAGAAAGGCTCTACAGAGGGAACTGGACAGGCTGGATCAGTGGGCTGAGGCCAATTGCATGAGGTTCAACAAGTCCAAGTGCAGTGTCCAGCTTTTGGGTCGCAACAATCCCATGCAACACTCCAGGCTTGGGAAGAATGGCTGGAAACTGCCCAGCAGAAAGAGATCTGGGGGTATTGATTGACAGCAGCTGAATATGAGCCAGCAGTGTGCCCAGGTGGCTTAGAAGGCCAGTGGCATCCTGGCTTGCATCAGAAATAGTGTGGCCAGCAGGACCAGGGCAAGCTGATGAAGGGACTGGAAAACAAACCTTATGGGGAACAACTGAGGGAACTGGGGCTATTTAGTCTGGAGAAATGGGAGCTGAGGTTGTAGAGAAGTGGGTGTTGGTCTCTTCTCACAAGTGATAGGACAAGAGGATATGGCCTCAAGTTACGCCAGGTTTAGGTTGGATATTGGGAAAAACCCTTTACTGAAAGGGTTGTCAAGCACTGGAACAGCTGCCCAGGGCAGTGATTGAATCTCCATCACTGGACGTGTTTAAAAGTTGTGTAGATATGGTATTTAGGGACATGGTTGAGCAGTGGGCTTGGTAGAGCTATGTTAGTAGAGTTAGGTTAATGATTAGACTTGATCTTAAAAGTATTTTCTAATGTAAATGATTCTGTGATTCTACTCAATATAGTTGAGTTTATAATTTTGTGCATACAGCTGAAAAATTCCATTATCTTAAAATGCTGATGTGGTCTGTTCCTCCTGCTGTATTTGAAGTTTAGCAGTAAACTAACACTGATGGTTACAGAGAAAAATCTCTGTTTAAAGCAAAATAGAAAAAAGCCCTTATGGGAAATTGAAATAAGTTGAAAATGAAACTTTAAAGAGGTGTTAAAATATGCTTTTCAGCCAGGATGTGCTCTCTGATGAAGATAAAATCACTGTAAATGCTACAGAAGTCAGGGATTTGGGGATGGGTTGTCCTGTATCGCAACATGATCTACTGGGCAGGATAACTGACATCCTGTTCCAAGACTGTGTAACAACCCCTGCATGGAAATGCTGAACCTGGCAAGACTAGAGTATGTTGCTAGTACAGTTTGCTTTGGCAAGGGATGACAAAAACCCTTGCCATGAATCCATATACTGAATTGTCATGTAAATAAATATGGCCTATAGCTAAGTAGGTATTTATTCTCCAGATCAAGAAGGTCAGAGCAGTTATGGAAAGAGACAGGAACTTTCCATGCTTTTTGTCCACTGAAGTTCATGCAGTTTTTCTACTCGTATCTAGCTCTTTGTCACATGTGTGGTTTTATTTCTCTTCCAGTCAGCTGTGGGGTTTGAATATCAGGGGAAAACTGAGAAGCATGCCTCCCAAAAAGGTAAAGTGGCCAGATGGTTGCCTCTGCAGACACACGTTTTTTATAAATCATAGAATAGGTCTCTATTCTTTTCCTGATTAGCGAGGCCTCCACGTAACTTTCTCAGTGACTCAAATATTGAGGGTTTGAGTGGAAGAGGAGGTGATAAGATGGATTTCAAAGTGATTTTATGAGTTATGAGGTTTTAAGTCAAAAAAATAGCCTGTCATCATGAGCCTTTTCTTTTAGAAGTGACATTCAAGGACATTTCAGAAAGATGGGGAGTTGTTCTTTGCTGTATTGCACCCTATTGGAAATAGGGAGTAGGTTTAAGAGAAACCATTATAAACCAGAGGTTTGTTGCCTGTCTTCTTTCTGGTGTTTAAAATTAAACCTAATTTTAGGTGCTAAAGAGTAATATTTCAGTTCTGAAATAACTTCCCCCCCCTCCATTGCTAGAATATGATGTTTTTATTAAAAATGATTCTATTTCTATTAAAAAATTATTCTTAATTTCATTTTTATTGTGCTTTACTCTCAATGCAGACTACTCAAGTGGTTTTGGTGGCAAATACGGAGTACAGGCTGACAGAGTGGACAAGAGTGCAGTGGGGTTTGATTACCAGGGCAAAACTGAGAAACACGAGTCACAGAAGGGTGAGTAGACACACGTGTAGGTGTGTTTGTACTCTGAGGTAGTAAGCATTGATGAAAGGCAGTGTTTTTTACATCTGTTGCTTTCCTAAGCTGCTGAAAGTTAACACTGAATAAAATTTATGTTGCTGAAAACTTTGACTTCTGAAAAAAAAACCCCTAAAACATAGGTTCTGGCTGGTTTTAAGTGGTGGTCCAGCTGCCATTACTTTGGAAGCAGAGCATGTAGGTTTGTCCGGAGGTTTTTTGCAACTTCTGAAATCTGTAGGTTAAATTTTTGGGATTCTAAGTAGTTTAACCACAACAGGGAAGCGTTTCTAAAAGAATCAGCTGTTTGCAGATTAAAATATTTATCAGTTAGTAGTGTTTAGAGTTAATGTTGTGTTGCTAATCAGGTTTCCAGGCACATCTGATCAAAAATCGAGCATTTTAATGAAAACTGTTGACATTTTTGCCATCTGTTTTCTGTTTATCTCAAAGAAATGTTTGCACTCTAGAAATGCTAAAGAGAAGAGTTTGTTTAAAAGCATCCAGGCTGTTGATGAAATTGTTTTTTGAAGTTGACTTTGCTAGAAATGCCTTAGGAATTTTATCAAGGAGTCAAGTAGCAGAATTGCTGATGTCGCCCAGCAGTTGGACTATGTCTGATGCTGTTTTATTTTCTATCCTGAGAGAATGTATTCTCAAGAATTGAGGATTTCAGTGTCTGGAATCAAAATTACCAGGGATGTCAGTGCTTCTTTTAATATGTAATGTGATGTCAGCAGGTTTGGTTATCACAATTCTTCAAGGTAATGATTTGTTATTGAATGCTCACAAACAAAATTCTTCACTCTTATCTCTAGATTATTCCAAGGGCTTTGGTGGTAAATATGGTGTTGACAAGGACAAAGTGGACAAAAGTGCTGTTGGCTTTGAATATCAAGGCAAAACGGAAAAACATGAATCACAGAAAGGTTTTTATCATATTTAAAAATACTAGTTCAAATCAATTAGCCTTTTAAATCTAGGAAAAAATACTTTGTTTGGGGTTTTTTTTTGTGGTGAATATCTGTTTGCCCTTTGTGTATACAGATTTTTGTTTCCCTTAAATGAAAAGGAAGGCATTGCAAACTGCCCCTGAGTTTCACAATCTGATTTCCAAAGGACTTCATGTCCATATGGATATTATTGAAATGAATGTGTCATTGCCTCTGAATGCCATCGATACGTGCAATGTCAAGTCCTTTATTATGTATCTGCATTGTGCATGTGTGTGTGTGTGTATTATATGACTTAACGTGGAGTGTGCATCAGATTCTTCAAATTTCAGAATATTATTGAGTCTGTATGCTGTATTCCTCACTGGATTTGTGGTGCTTGCTGGCATCATGATCCTAGTTACTGAATGGGTGGCATTCCCTTCTGCTGAGGTAGTGTAGCAGGGGGGGAAGAGGGCAAAAAATAGTAACATTAGTGACAGGTCAGCTTATCTCATAACATGTTACTGTTTTTTTTATTAAATACTGCTTACAATCAGAAACTGCAATAATGTTTTCTGAAACTTCATGCACACAGATTACGTGAAGGGGTTTGGAGGCAAGTTTGGAGTGCAGACAGACAGACAGGACAAATGTGCACTTGGCTGGGATCACCAGGAGAAAGTGCAGCTGCATGAATCCCAGAAAGGTACATCAGTTCAGAATTCCTTGCCCTTCTTTCTGCTTCCCTCATTTTGACTTGTCTCTTCCCTGTGTGAACCCTCCTCCCCTGGTTTTGTTGGCCACAGCCTTAGAGTCACTGAGATGAGTCTCCTTTTCCCGTGTTTGACCAGTTGCTGTGTATTGGTTGTACTGGTGTCTGCAAAGCAGGTTGAACACATCTGATACTGAGTCTCTGAAAGTTCAGACTTACTGATAAGTTCTCACTGGAGTTTCATGAGTCTGCAGGTAGCCTGGGTTATTTATTTCCTTTTCATTTGATTTGTGCAAACTACTGATTAGTAGTTTCTATGTACTTTCCACAAATAATCCCCCTTTTCTGGTTTTGGTTATGGATACCCTACTTTCATGCAGGGGGAAATCTAAAATCTAATGCAGTCTGGGATATACCTATTCCTATGGAATACTGGTACCCAGAGGAAAAGTTGCAAAATAACAATTGCTCCCCAGCCCTCTGCCTGTCACCACTCTTAACTTAAATTAATTATATTTTCTTTTAAAGTAAAGAAATTAAAAGTGATCCGGTGAATATTGTTCTGTTGGATGCTCCAGCAGATTTGTTGTGAGAGGATTACCTGAAGTACTTTTTCTTGTGCCCTTATTAAATACCATATATTAAAATGGCTGTTCTAAGGCAGCAGTAGGGAATGGTCGTAGCTCATAGCTGAGAGCTTTTTTTCCCTCAGACTGTGCAGCAACAGGAATATTCCTTCTTCCTTGAAACAATGCTGTGTAGGAATAGCTGGAGAATAGTCTCTGTGGACCCTATTTTAACACCTCTTTAAAAGTCACATGTCTGGTGTACAAATGTTAACCACACTGATGAAGAAAGCCCATTTTATTCTCTTGTGTTCTTTTGTATGTTGTTTTGGTGCAAATACTACTTGTGTGTGTTCCTAATGTTGATCAAATGCAAGTGCATTATGCAGTGTATATGAAAAATGTTGAAAAGTGCTTTTTCTGTGACTTCAAAATGGTGTTCTCATGTCTGATAAATCATGCTGACCTCTTCTTAATCTCAAGTGGAAACTTCATTTGAATTTACTCTTAACAAAAGCGTATTGAGATGATTTTTTTCTTTTTAACACCCAAAATTATTGGTAATTGAAAAATACTGCAAAAAATATTCTGAGTGTCTCTGACTAAACTTCTTTAATTTCCTCCCTTTATTTTAATTTATTACATGTGGCTTTTTCAGACTATAAGAGTGGTTTCGGAGGGAAATTTGGTGTACAGACAGAAAGGCAGGACCCATCTGCTGTGGGGTTTGATTACAAGGAGAAACTAGCCAAGCATGAATCTCAACAAGGCACCGTTTTCACTCGTTACTTTCTTAACAGTGCAGCCACTTCTCACACAGTCTTAAATAGTTTTCTGAGTAGATTGATGCTAGTAATGTGCAGACACTTCCTTGTGCTTCTATTCCTACATGATCTAGCAATGTTCTTCCATTTTATCCTTAAAATGTTACATAAAGCAAGCCTGTGTTCAAGAAACAGACATCCAATGTTTAGCTAACAGCTCTACAACATTCTGTATTTAGTCAATAGCTATAGATACAGCGTGATAATAACAACATTAGTAGTAGTATGGTGTTAATGATGTCGTGCTTACCAGTTTTAGAGTCTAAATGTGAAGTTTTGCCTGGATAAATTGGTGGAAAAATACTCAGATAAGGACCATGCATGTAACCATTAACAAGCACAGGGTTATGGCAAGATCATTTAAAAATTACTGTAGTCTTTAAAACAAGAAGTAGGGAATGTTTATGGTTCTTGGGTGAGCAAATACTGTTATAATGCTCTCTTTATTCATTGTGAAATAGTTGGGGTACAAACCATGAATTCCTGGTTTTCCGTTATCTTAAAGTGAGAAGTCTGGATCAGGAAAATGTAAGTGTAGTATATTTATTCTGGCTGAAAATACATACAAAGCTGAAGAAAATTAGGTTGTTCATTCTGATAGTCAATACTTTTCTGTGCTACAGTGACACAAGTTCAAACTTCTAGAGTGTCAGATGTGCCTGAGCAGAGCCCAAGTACAAACACTAAAATAGCTGACCAGGGGACCCAAGTGGTTTTGGGGCTGAGAGGAGAAGGAGTAATTGTATTCCAGGGATGTATAGGAAAGCCTGTCCATCTACAGAGTCGAAGCACACATCCCTACAGCTCACTGCCACCAGAAAGAGAAGAGGTGTTTTTCCAGCCACACACTCTTGCTGTTTCTGTTGCACTGGCTCTGGTGCTCGTCAGACACTAGAAAGAGCAGAAAGCTACTCTTGTTAGAGCTTGTTTGTTGTAATGCCACCAGTGAGTTAAACTGATTTTGGAGTATAACAAGTGCTGGAGTCAGCATCAGGTGAGAGTAAGAGTGTGCAGCTTGGGGTGGTAAGCAATGGCATGGCCTCCCTGTTTCTATGGTGGTGAGTTGTTGCAGGCTCATGCTGTCTGGTGAAATTGCCCCTTTCCATGTTCAGAGCAGGATTTGCTACCAGTTACTTTAATGTTCATCAGTTAGGTATCACGACCAAATCCACTGGAATGAGAAATTTGTTACATTTTCTGGCCGTTCATAGAATTTACCAAGTTAAAGAGAAAAAAACACCTCTGTGGTCACCAAAGACTGGATATTGCTCCTTTGAGCAAAGCAAAATGGCTTAGGTTATACAATTACTGCAGAGGGCTAAAAATTGGTGCTGTGAAAGGCTGTGTTACAGAAGTGATGCATTAGAAGGGCTCATCCCTTATTCCTTGCTCGATACCTTATCAGTCCTCAGCTTAATGTTTACTCAAAGAATGCATGTGGCCCATGATCTGCAATCTGCTGGTGTACCTGAAGGCTCTTGCAGTTATGTATCCTTTCTGCATCAAAAACCAGTTGCATTTTCTTTGGCGGCTGTCACTGTATCTCTGCATGCAGCTGAAATGGCTATTTGCGTTTGAAATGGCTCTTTGCATTTGGCAGAAAGGTGAGTGGGACAATAAACTCCCTGCTCTAACCTTTTTATCCTGCTTTTAGATTATTCAAAAGGATTTGGTGGGAAGTATGGTGTACAGAAAGATCGGATGGATAAGGTAAGTTGCTTAAAAAAGCCATGACTTGCATAGTCTGTAGGGATACAAAATAGTCTGGTTAGAGATCTCTATTGTTCACCACTTTATTTCTGGATACTTCTCCAGTCTAACTGTAGAGTCTGTGCTCTTCTAAATCTTTAATAAGCAAATTTATACACACAGAACTGATGCCAGTTTATACACACATGTATGTGTGTACATATGTGTAGTATATATATATTCAAGTAAAGTACATATGTAAGTATATGTATTCTTCCTGATTTTGTTTTGGTGTTCTGAAAAAAAAAGCTGTGGGGCCATAGCACAGTAAAATGTCACAGATTGAAGCTGTCTGAATGTCTTCATTAATTTGTGCTCACTCTTTTTCTCCTTACTGATAGAATGCAGCAACTTTTGAAGATATTGAGAAACCAGCATCAACTTATCAGAAGACCAAGCCAATAGAAGCTGGTAAGGCACTGGCCCCAAGTCCTTTCTTTGAAGGTGATGATGTTCAAAAGGCCAGGATATTACTGTTGATGTTGTAGTGCTGAGTAGGGATCATCTGGAGGGAAATGCTGTATTTTCAGCACTCTAGGAACCTAAACTACTCTCTCCCTTGTCCCTTTGGGGGTTGTTTTGGTTTGTTGGGTTTTATTTTTTTTTCCCCTTGAGGGTCATCAAGTTTGAGGAAGGGAGAATAAAAACCATTGGAGTGGAGAATAGACTGAGTAGGGGAGTGGAGTGGTGGAGATGTGGGAGGAATGTTGCAGAGGTTTTTATATAAGAGAAATGTGGTGCACAAGTAGTTTGGTCTTGGAAGGGGAGAGGGAGAAAGGGGGATAGAAGGACTTTTCTGGATGGGTTGTGAGCTCAGAGAGCAGAAAAGCAGAAACATGTTCAATCCTAGTAGAAATTTGTACCAAAAACTCTTTCCAGTCTACCTTTATACAGAACCTTAAACAGCAACATTTGACTTTAATGTTTTTAATGTTACAGTTGCTAATACAAGCAACATCCGAGCTAACTTTGAAAACCTAGCCAAGGAAAAAGAGCAGGAAGACCGAAGGAAGGCAGAAGCAGAGAGAGCCCAAAGAATGGCCAGAGAGAAACAAGAACAGGAGGAGGCTCGAAGGAAACTGGAGGTCAGTAAGATTCAAATCCCATTTGAGTAGTATGTCTGGTCTGTTTCAATGCAGTGTTGGGAGAAAAGAGAATCTTTTAAGAAAAGCTACTTTTCTTCTTTCCAGCTAAGCTTTAAAGCTTTTTGTGCGTTTGTTCCTCTGCTTTACCCATTTGCAACTCCAGCCAACTACCAGCATACACCATATGTATATCAGATGTTAGATCAGGTGATAGGATAACACTTCATAGTATATATTTTTTTTATTTAGCCTATCCCAAGGTATGTATGCTAGTCTTGACCATTAATCTTTGTAGCCTGACCTTTTCCTGCTGTACTTCTGCCTTTCAGTACCACCAGATTCCCTTGGGCACAGAGGAGCTCGTAAGGGGAGAGACACATGGTCCCCCAAAAGGCTCGTTCAAGAAGTTCAATACCATGGTGATGCTGGTTTTTTGGAATCAGTATTGTGGAAGATGAGGGTGGTATCACCCGTTGGTGTCACACATGCCTATGAGATTAGGGGAAATAATCTAAATGTTAGCTGAATCTTAGTTTGGGAATTAAAAAAATTAGTTTAGCATTGCAATGGTTAAAAGTTTTGTGATTTTTGGTGTTATTCATAAGCAGAATAATTCCAGGAAATGTTTAGTCAGAAACTACATCTTATCTGCTTTATAGAATTTGTGTATTTGGTGAAACTGCTGCTGAGATGGTAGGATTAGTGTGTTAATGGTAACTTTTCCTTCCTGTCTTGTTCATTTGCTTTGTTACACAGAGTGTGAGGTTCCTTGCCATCAGCCATCCTGAGCCTGCTCTCTGCAGCTGTGTAACCTTTCCTGCAGCCTGCTGTAGCACTGTTTGTCCAGAGCTTCTGTGGCAGTTTCCCTTCTGATCCCATGCTGTTCCTCTGATTTCATGACATAACTTGTAAACCCTGATATTACAGCAGGGAGTGAGAAACAATCGATGCTGGCAAAAGAATAGTCCCTCTTTTCTCCTTCTCCTTCACTTCTTGTTTTAGAGATATTAATTTATACTAGAGAAGACCAAGCATAGGACACAAAAAGGTAGTAGTCTTTCAAATTCTGGAGAAATGCTATTTAGCCATACATGTGCACTGAGACCTAACAGACAACCAGTATGCAACACTGATGCCAAACCAGCATGCTTCAACTAGTGTTAATAGTGTCCCAAGCAGGAATAACTGGCAGGGAGATTGAGCAGGTCCTGGTGGAAAGTGCATAGTACTCAAGGAGCTGCATAGGAAAAATGGTCATCCTCATCATTGCCACTTGCTTTGCTGAGGAGACTTTCCCAGAGGAGAATGCTTGTCTAGGACCTTCATCACTGCTCTTCCTCTCTGGCTGTGGGGGAGTTTTCCTGTTTCCTTCTTTCTTCTCTTTCTCACTTTTGGTGGATATTAACAACAAAAAAGATCTTTCATTGTTAGAGCCAATGTATGCCACAAGCTGCAGACCCCACTAATAAATCTTCTTGCATATGAACTTGTCTCAACATCCTGTGTGAGACATCTGGAATCCAGGAAGGACTGTCAGATGATTTCTCAGATCTGTTCAGTCCTTTCCCTAACAACAAATGGGGCAGAGCCAGTGACTGGTTTCTCAGATGTGGATGCTTCCCCTTAGCAGGATGCTGCTACAGGATGTCAGGGTGTGATGTCCATCCCGTTCCATTAGGGTGGTCTAATTCATCACAAAATTAGACTACATGTGAATAATTTGCTTTACAAGTGTGAAAAACTGAATGCATGATAAGTTCACAGTAACCTAGTTCTGATCATCCTAAGATGGTCTAGGAAAACTAAGAAAACTGTAAGAACTAAGAAAAATATACTGCAGTGGAACTGCATGTTCCTTCACATGAACTAAGCCAGCCTAAACCAACATGGCTGCTAATGGCAGCGCTCTCCAGCCACCTTATTCCTTATGCCACTAAAGCATCTGCATAGCCACACATAAATGGAAAATTAACCCTAACAATTAAAACAGGTGGTTAACCCTAACCAGTCCCCCTGCCTGGTTCGTTGGTTGGCCTCTCAGCTCTGCTGCTCACAGGGGTGCAGGCAGTGCTGCTTCTGAAATAGCTCTGTAGTTGTGCTGTGCTGAAACTGCACAGCTTATGTAGCTTGTATATAGTTTGATTTCTGCAAACCACTCATTTCCTTTTGAGTTGCATTTGAAATCTGGAAATTTCAAGCTTTATAGGGTGAATCAAGTCTCTCCACCTAAAGTGGTAGCTGTTTTTTTTTTTCTTTTTCAGCTTATTTCTCCTTTTGCCTTATGGCTTCAAGATGTGTGAGCATATGCTCACTGCATACATCTATTACAAGATGAATGGGAGTTCATCTTTGTGGATCAGTGACTTTTTTCTAATGCTGCCTTTCATCCCTGTGCACTTTGGGAACTTTTAATGCCTTCCCCCAGCCACTGTTTGGGTTTCTTTACTGTCCTGGAGGAAAACATGTTACACCTTTAACACAGCATCTGCCACCCTTAAAGCTGGGAGAGGAAGAGATAAAGAGTTGAAGTTGAGAATTCAGTCTTTTCTATTTGCTAGGGTCAGCAAGGCTGCTCCAGGGTGCCACTCTGTTAGTCAATGTGGACTGCTCTGTGTCATTCTCAGCACTGACACCAGCCTCCAGCACAGAGCCACACAGAGGAAAGCTGAACATTTGCCTTGAAGGAGAGTCACTTGGTTCCCCTCAGAGCGGTGAAGCTGAAATGCATCCAGTCAGTATGGTTGCTCTGGGAGTTCTTCAGATGAGAAAGGTTGAATGCCTCAGCACTTGATCACTCAAAGCCAGAGCAAGATGCTATCAGCATGTGTCACCACCTCCTCCTGCTGTACTGATTCAGCTGCTGCCCCACAGCTCCTCTAGCTATTGCCAGGCTGTCTTGGTTCCTGAACTACTGTCCACTGTTCTCTGCATTTTTCAGTATGTTTAAGCTTGTGCATCTCCAGTGTCTAGGTCCGGCACCTAGTTGTTTCCCTGACAAAGTGCTTTTTCACTCATCACCCTCCCCAGTCCTTGTCCTTGCCACCAACACTGCCACTCTAGTCAAAGAGCTGTAATCCCTCAGCTCTGGGGTCTGTTCCTCGGAGTGATGAAGAATGGGAAGTAATACTTTTCTTGGACACAACCTGGAGGCAATCTTGAGGTGTATATTGCTCTTGAAAGTGCAGCTTCACTCCTTCAAGAGATCTCCGTTTTCTTGGTGCTTGTTTTCCACTGTCAGCACACTGGCTCAGGATAGCATTAGAACTTGTGACTTATAGCAAGCAACATTGTTATCTTTGCAGGATTTAATTGCCAGGATACTTTTGTAATTCTCCAAATAATGAAGAAGGACAATATAGATTGATAGATATCAGAAGTGTTGCATTGTTAATGCCATTCTGCACCAGTGAGATGACTTTGGACAGCCCTTGTGTCCAGTCACTGCGGAGAATTGCTAAGAAACTTCAGTCCCAAAGGAAAATGGACTTTCTTACTCTTTCATTTCTTTCTCTGAGATGTGTGTTTTCACCTGGTGGTAACTTCATTCCATCCTCACTACTTCTGCTTCATTTTCAGACAAGGTGTCTGGTGGTTTTAGGAGTTCTCAGCCTGTCTGAAGCTTCTCAGGTCATCTTTGAGGTGCTGATGGTACTTGCTAGACAACACTCCTCAGCTCAGGACTGTTACTTCCTTACTTTGATTTGGTTGTTTCTGAGGGATTCTACAAAAGACCAATCCCTCTGAACAGTGCTGGCAATCCTTGAACACCCAAGTCTTAAAGTGAATGTTCTGAAGTCAAAAACTTGGCTCATTATCACAGAGCAATTACCAACTCTCAGATAGCAAGAGTTCTCCTGCTGCAGGATCCCAGGATACTTTATCCTTAGCTCAGTGCTTCACCTCTTAGATAACTACCTCATGAGTGTCTCTTTGCTAAGGCATGTGGCAACTCTGATACCTCATACTGATCTTTTCTGTACTTGATGTATGTTTTTTGCTCTGCACCTTTGCTACAAGTAGGTTGATGTTCCTCAGGACGTGAGGAGGTATTTCATGTGGCAGCAGCTGTGTCTCTAGGCATGTGTCCTTCATGTTCCCTCTGTTTTGACAAGTAGGGATATCAGTATATTACAAAATACCATTTGATTTCATTGCACCACTGTTGCATTTTCACAAGGAGCAGGAGCTATGTGCCAGTGTTCTGGAGATCTGGTCCCTGAGGAGGAGGGAGCTTTCCTGCTTTGCATATGAGTGCTGACAGTACAACATGGTTTAGGAGAGAACTTCTGTTCCCTCGAGGCAGCAGTTACCTTAAGTGATAGGTGTCAGGGGGACAGGACTCTCTGAAGTTCACACACATCAGTGAGAAGTGGGGAATCTGCTCTGGTGGCCATGTGAGCCTTTTTTTAAAGGTTGCACAGCTGACACAGAAAGTATTAATGATGCCTTTTGAGACATTTGTGTCCAGGTTTGGTCTCGGTTACCACCCTGAGGTGGGCCAAGAGGACTGGTGCATGTGTTTCTCCAGAGACCTCTGCTGGAAAGTGCCGTGGCCAGAGTAAGGCAGGACAACATCCTATTGGCTTCCTGTTGTCCCTGTGTGTTTTTATACTGGACCTTCTTTGCCTTTCAGTGACTTCTTCAGTTCTCTCAGTCTGACCTCTGTAACAGTCTGCCTGCCTCATCTCAATCTTGAGACAATTCACTTCATGCTATGGATGTTGAGTGGCTCTCCATTAGACTGTTCCTATTCCAACCCAATTGGAGCCATTTTTTTTTACCAGTAAGGAGGACATGTATCTTGCCAGAGTAGCCAGGCTTTCTGCTTATTATTTCCATTGGTCCATCTCCTCTTCTGTTTCATGGGTTTGTAGTCTGGGCTGAGTGGGGGAAGCAGTTTAGCTTCTCTTTAGCTCTCTTGCTATTCATCTGGGTGATCACATGCTCATAACATCTGTGGATAGAGGGAGGTGAATTTAGGCTCTTGTTACCCATTTCAGCTTTTCATTGAGGTTTCCTTCTGCTGAGGAAACAGTTCTCCAGGAGGGTTTAAGTGTAGTAACACAGGTTCTCATGAGTCATTGCACTGTTATGGCTTTCTTTTTTTCTTTTCCCCTTTCTGTCACAAAAATGACTTCTTTCTTTACTGTTATTTTGGTGTAAGTGTGGGTTAAATTCAAGCTTGATTTTTCTTGTGCTTCATCAAAGATTCTGTTGCCTGGACACATTCAAAGTTGTTGGGTTTTTTTTCCCAAAACTGGTATTTAAATTTCACCATAACCAGATGATTAATGTTCTTCTAGACTGAACATCTCCGTGGTTAATTGTGAGATTCTGCAGGCACTGAGTGAGGGAGGATGAGGTTAAGGGGAGACTGAAATGGCACTGACTGCCCTGCCGCTTGATCACAAGCTGAGCATGAAAAGGAGAGGGATACTATGAAGGGTGGGGACGTTGACTGAAGTGAACTTTATTTCTCAAGTGAACTTCTTTGCATGGACAGAAAGTTCTCTCACTTTAAGGAAGTACGTGGGCATACGTACTCCCACAGTGGGAATGTACATATGGACTGCATTCCTTCAAGAACGCTCTTTACTGGTAAATCCTTTTTCTGTTCTGCTTTTCACATATGTCACATAGTCAAGTGGTGTTCAGGGAGCTCTTCTTCAGCTTCTTTTGAACTGATGGGTGCCTCATGGTTCAGCTAGTCTCTGTTACCTGAGAGAACAAGGCAGGATGCTCTTTCACATGGAGTGTTTCAGTGTGGAAGAAACCCAGCCTGGGGGGAAACACTGCAATTTAAATATTTTGTGGCAATTATGCTGTGGCTCTCCTAAACTGTAGTATGGGCTGCAGAGACCCATTTCCAAAGACAAATTATATAAACTATTGCCATGTTTGACATTGTTTATGGGTTGATACTACTTAATTTGTCCCCAGACTTAGATTTGACTTCTAATAAACACTTTGGTGCTGCTTTTTTTATCTGTAGCACAGGAGTTAAAAGTAGGGGAGGACTTTGTATCGGGACAGATTTTTTCCAGAAAGCACAGCCCTGAGCTTTGAATTGTCTTCAAAGCTGGCTTTGTTCTCAGGACACACTTTGCTTTCCTTGTTAGATGCATTTTTTCTGAACTGTGACAAACAAAGGAAAGGAAGAATTTTTTTGTTACAGAGTCCTATCACTTCATCTCTGAACTATGGTTTCTCCTGAGGATCCTTTGTGGAGTTATGGCTTGATGGACCTAAAGAGCTGGAGTGCACAGTCTCCCATAAGATGTGTTCTCTCTTCTTTTTTACAATAAAGAAGAAAGTTTGGCCCTAGATCCACAGCTTTCTTTTTTCCTATGGTAAAGAGAGACAAAGTAAAATGGCTAGTTTACAGTCTATTTTTTTTTTTAAATCGTGCAAATAATGTAGCATTCCTTGCACTACAGCATCCTGGCTTCCTAATGAACAGCTTTCTAATGATGATTGTGGATTTGCCCTCTGGTTCACAGATGGGATGGCACAGTGTGAAGTGCTTGAGTGCCAGAATACTTGATTCAGACCCATGTTCTTTGTGTCACACAATACAATAGCAATACTGCTTTTATTTCTACCACATATAACTCACCTGAACACTTGAATCCCCTCATTGTCAGTATATAGGACTTAATTTTATCTCAGCTATTCAGCCCTTTGCCTTGGCAGGTGTTTTGCAGACCTGCAAGTGCTTGTAGGATCATTTCTCATCAAAGATAACATATCAGTTGTATAACTGGAACATACAGGTTTCAGGTTCTCTAAACTTATGCTAAAATGGGACGTGAGGCCCAGCCAACTAATGAACAGAATGAATATATTGAACATGGAAACCCTGCAGCTCCTATGGAAACGTGCCAGAGAACATTGAGTACTGTTTTTAAACACATGTGCATACATACTGTGAGGTTTTTGTTTCTTCAGTTTTTTCTTTACTGCTTTGCTGTGTTTTTGAGGCTTTACTGTACAGCTAGCCTAAACCTTCAGGCAGGTCTAACAATCCAGCCAGCCCAGTCCTCTTCTGCTCCCTGCTTGCATCTGTTCACTGCAGAATATGCTGCCTGTCTTTCTTATTGGAGGGTTGTTTCTTGTTCAGTGTTGTGATATCAGTGATTAAAGTGCACTGAAGTTTTTCTTTCCCTTCAATTTAGGAACAAGCTAAAGCCAAAAAACAAGCGCCACCACCCTCTCCTACTGCGCAGCCAGATGAGCAGAAGGCACCCTCCAGCCCTGTCTACCAGGTTTGTTACAATCACTTTCAGTACCTGTTTTTTGATCCTAAGTGTAGGAACCTTTTTACAAAACCCTGGCAAACCTCACCTGTGTCTCTGCAGGATGCAGTTTCCTATGAAGCAGACTCTGCTTACAAGAACTCCAGCGCAACGTATCCAGCCACACATGAGCCAGAGTCTGGCAGCAAAGCTGCAGAGCTGAACTACCCAGAAGCAGTGAGTCAGCGAGAGGCAGAATATGAACCAGAGACTGTCTATGAAGTGGCAGGGGCAGGAGACCATTACCAAGCAGGTAGAATGTTTGTTTCTGATATGAAACCCTTTAAGATAAAGATTATTTCCTTGGGCGGTGAGTTAATGAGTAGCTGTGCTGATAGCACACTGTCCTAGTTCTGTAAAGTCTTAGCCTGATGAGACTTTTTAGATTCTCCACCAACAAACTGTAATTAGGAAATTAAGATACAAGGTTGAAATTACTTAACTTTTTTGAGATGATGTTGGAATAATTACAGTGCTCTCTAGAGTATCAGTTCAAAAAGAAACGTGGGGGTAACCATTTCCATGCAGCTCAACTTGAGAAGGTGGCTCAGAGGTGGAGATTAAACCTGTGTTGAGCCAGTGCTGGTCTACCAAGCAAAAAATTCTGTCAACAGTTCTTGGGCTTCGAAATTAATGTGATGTGTCCTGTGCCTGTGAGGGAGTGGAGGAAAAAAATTCCATTTCAGAAGGTATGTTAGCACTGCTAAAAACTGCATAGTTTGTTCCCTGCTTCCTATGTGGATTAGCAGTAGAATTGAAGGAGCACCACAGAAGAGAACTTGGGGTGATAAGTAGTGTGTTTCATGCTTTTGTTTCCTTTCTCTCTCTTTTTAGAAGAAAATGCTTATGACGAATATGAAAATGAACTTGGAATTACAGCCATAGCCCTTTACGATTATCAAGCTGGTAAGCAAAGCTCTCAGTTTTCAAAGACAGGGCTAGAAACTTGTTCTGCACAGATGAGTCTGGATTTTTCCTTTGCCTTTCATTGTGTACTCTTGTAGTAGTAGTACTTGTAGTACTACTCTTGTAGTAATATATTATACTATATATATTATATATGTACTATATATACACTATATCTATTATAGTATATTATATAGAGAGTATATATAATATATAGAGTATACAAGTATACTCTATAGTAAATATATACTATATATACACTCTATGCTATATATATACTCTATACAAGTATATAATATATACTTGTATACTCTTATATATACTCTATATGTTATATATAGAGTATACTTCTATACTCTGTTATATATAGAGTAGTATATACAGAATAGTACTTGTAGTACTACTCTTGTAATATATTATACTATATATTATATATGTACTATATATATACACTATATATAATATTATTATGCTCTTTTAGTAATATATTACATTACCATATGAAGAATTAATAGCATTAAGACACAATAGCATTGAGACACTTTTGAAAACTACCAGCCACTGTTTCTGGAAATGATGGGAGTTTTCAAAATCTTTTTTACCCAAGTGTTAACGCTCTTGTTGAACCCCTGGCATACGTAGTTGTTTAAAATCTTGACTGGTTAATTCTGAGAAGAGATCAAGAAAGTAAAGCCATTCTCAGTGTGTTAGGTGGCAAATGTTCCTCTCTGTTAGAAATGAACCCAAAATGCAGTAAGAAAGAACAGAGTACCTCATCACTCCAGAGCATGAGAACGTGTCCATCTTCATGGGTTGTCATTGCCCAGTGCCCTGTTCCACCCACCCTCATGGGAGAGAGGAAGGCGATGAGTGTCTGTTATTTCCAGCACTGAGTAGATGTGGTCATAGTGTGACTGCTGTGTGAGTACTGACCCTCTCCTGCTCTCTCTCCAGCGGGTGATGACGAGATTTCCTTTGACCCAGATGACATCATCACAAACATAGAAATGATTGATGACGGCTGGTGGCGGGGTGTCTGCAAAGGCCGATACGGGTTGTTCCCTGCAAATTATGTGGAGCTGAGACAGTAAAGACTATTGTCTACTGGTTATGCCTTAATTCCCCAGTCAATAAATCTGACCTAATACACTACAAATCATGATGCTTTTCTGAGGATGGAGGGGTATATACATATTGCTTTTATATTTAATACTTTGCTGATGCTTTTTAAAATGTTTATGCCACAGAAATCGCTAATATATTGTAACTACTCTGTTCTTCACTGAGGCTCTTAAAATTATTTTCATGCATTTGGAAACGTTTCTTCTCTGCCAAATTAGCAATTGTCATAAAAAGCCTTTTCAAGGACAACTAGCTGTCTGTCGTAATATTGCATGTTTTACTCATAAGTGAGCAGATTTATTTAGTGTTTAAGTCTAGTTAGTCTTCCACTAAATGTTTTCAGCTAAGAAAATCATGGCTATGCAGGTTATTTGCACTTCCACTGAGCAGGAGTGGGGAGGACTGGGGAGGTGCATAATTTTTTTCTTTTCTTTTCCAGATAGTGTGTGAAAAAGAGTGCTTGAAAGTTGCAGCTAATGGCAGTATTTATGGAATATTAATGTTATGAAGGAAACAGTCTGGTTACTTTTTCCTTCGCTTTTAAAGTGAAGTTCCTTGGCTCTTGCATTGAGGTTTTTTTCCTTTTTTTTTCTTTTTCCTGATCCTGCTCTTCCTGTCCATGTTATCCCAGAGGAGGGCTGCAAACACTCTAGCACTGATTGTCCCAAATTTCTTTTACTTTTTGTTTTTGTTTCACCCTTCTCTTTCCCAGGAAAACTTGGTAAAGTTACTATACAAGTGTTGAGTCACACAGCAAGATTCCCACTTGTTCCAGGGGAAATTGGCATCCAGATCTGTGTGAGTACCTGCAGCAATAGTCTTATTGCTTTAAACGGGAGAAAAAAAGGCAGGATGGGATTGCAGTTGTGTTCTCTGTGCAATACTATGAATCCTTTGTTCATACAAGGATGGGCCTGCTGTGCAGTAATAGCATTTTATATAACCATATTTGAGTCAAGGAATGTTAAGTAATTAGATTTAAAACCCATATAAGTGATCTCCATTTTTAAACCACACAAGAGGCAAACTATACTCTGTGTGTGTTCAACAGAAACTGCCAGTAATCTTCTACTAAGCAACAAAATTCAACCTGTTCTTTGCCAAAACTAAAACTGAAATTCTTGTTGTTCTAGGAAGCTGGTTTCACCACAGATTTAGGGTCCCTACCAAAGATAGCAAGTTGCATCCAATAGTGCACGTGTTCAATGTACGTACTGTCTGTTTCCACCTTCTGATCAAAATGGGAATGGCAGAACTGGTGTAGTAACTAAGAAAGAATGCAAAGAATTTTTATAAACTGTAAATTTGGACCAACTGATTATAGAATACTTGTATAAAATGGTAAAATGTATACTGTATCTACGAGGAAGGCATCATGTTGAACCAATTCTTGAATGGTTGGGACAATCCTTAATGAATGTCATATGTGTGTCATGATTATATATTTTTTTTCCTTTCCATGGTCTCATTTCTGTGTTGTATTTGCGTTATAGGGTTGGGTTTTATATGCAGTTTATTTTATCCAATTTTGCATAGAACACCTCATAGGGATATGATTTTTGTAAATTAAATATTCAATAAACTTTTTGAACCATTTGCATGGAATAATTTTGTATTTTTAAATTGCTTTGTCAGTCTGGAATGGATAGTTCATCTTGTCTCAAGCTTATCTGGGACCAGCTTGCATAGGATGAATTGTACTTCCTCCAGAGAGCTGCTGCAGGATGCTCAGTGCTGTTGTGAAGGTCACCTACATCCTTCTAGGTTGCTGCTGCCTTCCAAGTACTTCCCTTCCTCAGAAACCTACTTCCTTTGTCCTTTAATCCTACTCCCATGTGGGAATATTTAGAACAAAATTAGATTTCAGGTGAACTTAAAGGAGAGATACTTTCTTTTTTTAAAAGATATTTTTAAGCATCTTAGCATCAGGATCTGCTTTGTCTTTTGTTTGATGTGCCCGTTACTTCCACTAAGAACACTAAGAAGGTGAGCTCTGGTTCTGGTGAGAAGAGTTGCTCCTGGCTTTTGGGAATGCTGGTGGCTGCAGGACATTGAGTGCTCTTGAAAACACAGCCACCAGTTGTGGTCAAATAAACTTTTGCATAGTTTTAAAGCTGTTCTGCTCTTGTTCATGACAGGGATCCTCAGGTCAGGTTTTTTTGCTTCTGCAAACCTGGGCTACAGAAGGGCATCCTGCCTGAGCAAGCCCATCTTTTACAGTTTCTAATCCTCAACTTTTCTGAGAATTTGATACTTGACGATGCCCTGCTAAGAAAGGAAATCCTGATGCTCTTTTTCTAATTATTGTTTAATGCTACTATATTAACAGGAAATCCAAAGCTTCAGAGTGCTAAAATACAGCGAGTGAGAGCCGTTGCTTTAGCAGGAAACTTAAAAACACATGACTCATGAAGAAAACGTGCATGTACAGGTAGGCTTTGCACTAGAGGGGTTGGAGGGTGCGGTTACTAAAGGTTTACACTGCCAAGGGCAGACTGGGGGGGCCTGGAGCCCTCCCTGGGCTCGATCTGATGTCAAAATGGTGATGGAAGGGCTGGAGGGGGGAGCATGAGCAGGTGGGATGGTGCCATGCACAGGGTGGCTGCTGCACTAAGGCCTCATGATGTTTTCTGGGTGAAGGGATGTGGGGTACAGCTGCAAGGTCTGCAGACAGGGGCTGCTGCCAGAGCTGCTGAAAGAAAAACAGCTCTTGAGGTTGCCACGACTCCCTGCCTGGCAAGAGATGGACTTCTAACAGGGAGGAAAAAGCTCAAAGGTGACGAAGAAATGACACAGTGTGTGAACTTGTGAACTCACAGCAGTACACTTTCATAAACAGCATCACGGGGAAGTTACCTCAGTCCTATGTCAGAGAGTAGGAAGGAAGGAAGGAATTTAGCTACTGGAAGGACAAATTCAGTGACTTTATCAGCAATATTATGGGTATTAAGTCTTGGGAGCTTATTCATGGGTTGCCTTACCTAATGGGGAAAGTTTCATCTCTAATTTAAACAACTAATCTCACCATCAGTATCACAAGATTTACTGTACTAGATCAATTTGATATCTTGTCAGGTATATTTAGGTAGCAGTGTTACAACTGTACTATTGCTGCTGTGAAATTAGATGTAGTCAAGTCTTGAAGTTTTAAGATCACTCATTCATCAGCAGTAATTGCTCAAGTTACCTGAAACACTGCTGAAAAAAAACCCCCACCCCAAACTTTCTACATTTACCATCAGAAGGGCTGGCTCCTCGTGGGTAAGTAATGTGAGCAGCGAGGAGCAAGCCTGTTAATTTCTGTTAATGGGTGTCTTACTAATTCACTGTCTGACTTCGGGTGAGCCATTTACTTTTCTGGCACCTTGAATTCATCATATTGCTTCTTAATGCAAATCCCATTGTTGCTCCTAAGTGCTCTGGGGCTTCAGCTGGCAGAAGGCAGCAGCAGCAGCGATTTTATTCGCTGTCTAATTGATGATTTTTACACTTCTGAATATCATTCTTCTAAATTAATTATAATTAAGCACAGAGTAAGAATGCTCAGTGAGGTATTTTTATATATAAATATTTTATAGTATCTTATAATATTTCATTTGCCTATTTTTGTAATAATTGCTAGCCACAATAATGAGAGAAGGACATAGATTGAAAAGTGGTTATGTGGGAGGTGGAGAAATTCTCACACGAGCCTGCAGGTACCTTAAATCCCCTGCTGCAGGGCACTAGTGGTTGTTGATAGAGTGGATGGGAAGTTTCACATCATACAAACCAGTGGCATTTCCCTATGTGCATACATTACCCCCACTTTGTGCCCAAGAATCTTCTCGTGTTAGTTGTAGCTAGCTAATTGCCTTCTTTTTACTCACTGTGAACAAATTGTCTGAATTAGATCTGCCTTTCCTGCCAGTTTGGCAGCCACTCTGCTCTCATGCAAAGAGAGCTCTTGGCTCATGCAGTGTGGCCAGCCAGCATCTCTGACCATGGTGGGGTTGTGCTGCCCATCTAGCAGGTTGTGTGGAGGTTGCCTGAATAACAAGAGTGATGAAGAGCCCCTCTGCAGTGCATGGGGTGAGCATCTCAAAGTCATTTCAAGAGCCTGGCAGAGCTTTACCCATGCATTTCTCAGCTGCATTTTATCAAACCTCTCCTTAAGCTGCTGCTTTATTTTTAGTCTGCACAGATGGCAGGCTTAAGAGGATGGTGAAGAATGTGCCTGCATCCCATTTATTTTATATAAGGCCTTGAAGCTGTGGAGTGTTTTGCTAGGATTTATGTGCAATGGGCCATTAGCAACTTGTTCATTTTGCCTAGATTTTCAATAGCAAGAATCAGCCTAACCAGATTTTGACTTTTAACCAAGGAAGGGGAGCAGGAGGCAGGGAAATTAAAAAATGAAGCGCAGAGAAGTTGCTCTGAAGAGGTGCTTTGGCTTAGATAAAATTCATACCAGCAAAATTTCATATTGCAGTGGTCTGTGTGTCCTCTGCATTTTTTTTTCCTGAACCTGGAAGGTCAACCATCACAATCACCTCAGCACAGTCTAATTTTTAAGCAAGTCCCTTTTCTATCAAGTAGAGCAGGTGTTAGTTACCAAGGATATTTATCTGAAGCACCTACTTTTAGGTAAGTGCTTTTGCAAATGCAGACTTAAAACCACCTATGATTTTCTGTGAGACTTCAGCCTAGGATAAGAGGTTTCAAAGTGCAACCCAGGGGTTGTTAATACCCAACCACCAAGTCAATTCCTTGTGGTATGAAGTTCAAGAACTGATGCCATCTCATGTAGTTGGTATTCACCTTGCTGCAGGGTTTCTGCATTATACAGGGACATGGAAGCTTCAAGATTCAGGCTGCTATAGTGCTGCATATTATTGCATGCTTGCCTGTATCTCAGCAGTGACAGGATGCTAAAGATGTGGTGCTTAATTTTTTACTACATTTGAAGAAGTTTCCTCAGCATCTCCTCATGCTGGGCATGCTGCTTCTACCATGATTTACAGGTGCTAACAAGTTAGTTGGCAAAAGGGAAATTGATATATTAGTCCATGGAAAGAGGAAAAGAGCATAAAAAAATAATCAATCCTGACTGTGCAGTGCTAAGTGTGGAGAGTGCTGCCTTGGCTGGCTTCCAAAAATGGAATTTGAATCGATCAGAATAGCTTTGCTTGGCATATTTATCCATCCCAGAAGCTGGGAAGCTTGGACAGAAAAGGGGCAATGGATCTTCAGCTGCCTGGAAAGTGCCTTGCACGCAGGAAGGGAACCTCAGAAAGCCATGCATGGTGGTCTCATGCAGCTTGCCACAATACCAGAGTTTAACAGCCATTTTCTAAAGGCAAAATTAATTTAACAATTAGTTATTTAGGTAGCCAAATAAAATCTAGCTGCTTCAGCTGTTTCCATTATCTAAGCCCAGTGAAAATGAGAAGCAGGGAGGTGATGGTTACCTCTTGCATTCGAGCTGGCTGTTTGCACAGCCACCACCTCTCTACATGCTTACCTAAAAAGCAAGACACTGACAACATCAGTGTTAGAAACACCTCCTTGTCAGCCTTCAGGTGAGGCACAGTGCCAGCCTGCTCCATAAAGGCTCCAAAAAGCAGCAAGTGACACAGGTGTACAGTGAGATACCTTCACCTCATCTTTCTGTGGGCAAAGGAGCCTGGCCAAAGCCCAACACAAGTAGAAGAGCTGAAGAGTGGCTTTTGGTGTCCTTGTCCTCCTCCAAGCTGTGCCCTCTGCTCAGCTCAAAGCCCAGGGGATGGCTACACCAGCTTTGGCTGACCATGAACGTCTAGCAAAATTCCCACCATAACAAAAGAAGCTGAGCCTCAGAGAGCTGGGCTCACACAACTTCCCAGGTCAGCATTTTCAGTGTTGAATTCCAGATTTTGAGTTCAAGATGTTTGAGGCAGTGCAGTGTACTGCAAATTTATAAGGTATCAGAGATACTGAAAATTAAGAGCTAAACATGATTAAAGAATTCTCTAGACAACAAGCTCCACTGCAAGAGAAGGGATCCTGAGTGAAGAATAAACCTCAGTCTAACACGAAGTCAGGAGCTGGGGCATCACTGAGAGTCTTATTTTCTTATAAAAGGTTTGCAAGACATATGCCTACAAAAGCTTTAGAGAAATTATGCAATATGCTTTCTTGCCCATCTTGCCAATGAGGCCAGAGAGGCTAAATAATATTAAATGTACTCAGAGTAGTTGTGAAAATGTCAGGTAAAAAGCTTTATAGTTTTTATTAATAGCTTCCCTCACTGTTCTGAGCCTAGTAAAGCTGTCATTGAAGAATTATTAGAACTTTTTAACTCTGTGAGGGAATATACTGGGTCATATTTAGATCTGCAGTGCTCTATGACAAGTAGCTGCTGTAAGTGAAAGTGATATCATGTTGATTTTTGTAAGGAAGGTCCACAGTCTAGCATTAAATGTAAAAAAGATCTTAATTTAAAGGCCTGGGTTGTCTAGAATAAAGCCTACAGTGCACGTGCCCAGCACCAGTAATGAGTGGCCTTTCTCTGAAAGGAAAGCATGTGACAAACTAAACTTCAGGTAGGTCAGCAGGACAACACAGACATTATTAAAATAGCATTAGATGTTTTGTTGAATCTTGGACAGGAATCACCCTTTGCTGACGCTTTGGAAGAAAGGGAGCTGCTCACTGCTGGATCCAGAGCCAAGGAGCAGCTCTTTGTTCCATGGGTACATTCATCCTCTCAATTGTTACTGAAGCTCTCGTATTTCATGGTGGAAACCAAGAAGAGCCAAGTTACAACCAAAGGTAAGCACTTTTATATGCAAGGTCAGCTAACATTCCCTTGCCTGCCATGCCAAGAAACAGCAGGGGAGAGTAGTTCTGTCCCCAGGTGACATTTTTCAGGTCTGGTGGCCATCTTCTCCTTGAATGTGCCATTCCATGCCCTAGCTCACCTGCCTACTAATTTTCTTCAGCAATGCATGCTCATTTGACCCACATGGTAGTAGATAATTACACGCTCACTTACATTTGTACTTCTAACATTGTTATTAATGTTGCTGTTAGTCAAATGTACATGTTCATCTGTGTCAAACAGACCCGGACATTGCCCTGGACAAATCCCAGCCTAATAAATGTTAGCCGCTTTATGCTCGAGTTCAAGAGCAACAATTATTCCCAGGTACACAGAGTGTCATGACCATTTCTGGTAAAATATAAACTACTGCATGTAGCATCTTACCCTGAATTAATCTATTCATGCCAGCTAGAAAAAAAAATCTTAATTAACCAAGCCCCTTAGGGCTCTGGCTGCCTTGTGTTTGCACAACGGTGCAAGAAACCTTAACATGGTCAGCAAAGCAGTGATAAAAACAAAGGCAATTAAAATCTTTCTTAATGTAGCAATGTAAGAACTCAAATAGTTTGGTAGTATTCCAAGTTTATAATACCATTTCTATACTAAATATTGGGCATTATTCCCATTGTAATCGGGAAACATCCTCCAGTGAGCTGATTCTACCTGAGTCTGCTGCTTTTAAAATTGCATTGCTGCTAATTTGCACATGAATCCCCTTTTCCTTCTGTAAACCTTGGGTAATAGTTCTGGCCTTTGGCTTTTCTAGCTGAAAAACTACAAATGGATCCAAATTAAAATGTTCTTACACCAAAGTTCTAAGTATCCATATTATAAAAAAATGCTGTTTATATTGAAGGGCTCTGACCACATTAGAAATGCTTGATTAAATCCTGCCCTATATTAGCCCTGTTGCATAGACACTTTTGTTCTAACATTTGTCTCTGATTGTAATAGTTAGGTGTATATGACAGTACAAATATCCACCCTTACCAAATTAAGATCACCAAAATACAGATTGGAGCAGTATCTACTAGCCTAGATAGTAATAAAAAAAGATAAATCATAATTGAAGCTGGGATTTCAGCAATGTACGTGCACTCATAGAAAACGAAGCAGCAGGAGGGTTTTACAGCTAACAGAGCTTGGCTACAGCTCCAACACACCTGGTCTAGACCACTCCTTTAGCCATCACTCTACACAACATTTACTACATGTGTAGCGTCTGTCTCCACACACGTGCCATCTTTTTCTGCTGCTTCTTAGAGCAATTCCCCTGTTTCCCCTCTAAGTGTTGAGCAGAGGAGCAGGAGGAGGGTCTGTGTGCTCAGGCTTTAGCTCTGCCACTGTGGTACAACCTCCTCAGAGTGTCCACAGCCAGGTTAGCTCAGCTCAGGAGACTTCTCAAGTCTCTTATGTGCATTATTAAAATTAGCTAATACATTAAATTAAATTAAAATTAGCTAATACATGGAGCTGCATGCAGTTTGTCTTTTTTATTTACTAAATCAGATCATCTGCTACTAATACTATTCCACTGTCTTACCACCTAGCATGCATATACTTTTCCTGAATATAAAATAGCTTTTTTTTGTGCCCAGAAGAATTCATTTAGCCAAATAATTTTTTTTTAAAAAAAGTTTGGCTGGGAAGCAATTACAGAAATATATTTAATGTGAAACAGAAAGCTCTAGAATAAAAATAAGGACTACCATATATCCAAGAGATTTGACAGGGAACAAGAGATTAGTCAGGGAACAGAAACTGTCCTGAGTAAAACCAGTGACAGGATGCTTTTCCTTTTTGAGTCTTTCCACATTTCTCTTTCCTAACATAAGCAATTGTCAGCCACCTGCCTACATCTTTGCTTGCCTGAATTCCCCTGTAAATGCTGTCCTAGATGACAAATTCAAGCACTTCTGACAATGTTACTCAGGTCTCTGGGTAGTCTTGGTGCACCATCACTCTTAATGCACTGTAGAAATTGGTCTCCAAGCAAGGCAGCACTTGCCCCATCTTGGTCATGCAATGTCTTAGCAGTTTTCCCAACCCAAATTAACCAGCACAGCTTCTCTGAGACACTCAAGACTACTAACAGGGCTGGTTTTCTTCTTTGCTCTGTGTAAGGCAGTGTTACAACCCCAAATATTCAGTAGTTTTTGGACTTAAAACCAAACAAACCAGAACAAGTTGGTTTTATTTGTGGGAGGTTTTCTTTGAGCCTCCACGTACAGTTCCTAGATAAAACTTATATAATAAACACAAGGGTCTCAAATAGATAGAACTTGTGCTTTCAGTGCTCTAAGTGAGGAAATACAACAAAACATTGTCATTGTCCAGCCAGGCAGCAACACTGACACCCCTTTTAGGGGGACAGTGAACCATCCACAATCACACCTTGGTTTCTGTTTGTTTCTGAATATTGGCTAAGGCTTGCAAATCTCTGAAAATCATCCTTCCTAGGACTTGTTACTGTGGTTAATGAGACAGGAGTTTTCCTATCTGATGGACCATCCTCTGGTTAGAAAGTTTCCTTCATCTGTGATTTAACATTGGAAAAAATTAACAAAACCAATATGTTTTGCTAAAAATTAAGCTTTCAGGCTTTATAGAAAATGCTACAAATTTTCTGCTGTCCTTGCATACAAGCAACCCTAGTACCTGTCCTAATAGCTTCTGTTCTAGCATAACGGAGGAACCAGACAGCTTGGAGAAAGGAAAGAAACAAACAAACAAAATTACTCAAACAAAATAGGCTGAAATTAAAAATCCTTACCCTTAAGCAGTGCAAGAAAAGGCTGAGGCTTCCATACCCAGTGCTCTGACCCCTGCTCTTCTTAGAGGAGAGATGAGAACCTCCCCATTTCCTGGTCCTTCTCTTTTATAAGCCCCATGGCTAAACCACATGACCAGGCAATAATCAGTCAGTAAATAGGAGGGAGATTAAAAAAGCCTCTCAATGGGGGTCAGGTGCCCTTTGTTTGTCATAAATTATGTTCTTGTTAGCAGGATGCTGCCAAAGGTGTTTGTGGTGGATTAGGCCTCACCAGATGCTGAGTGATGTCCATCACACTGCAATTCAGTAACTTCCACCTAACATGAAATACACCTTGTGGACAGCTGGGCTTCCTCAGGTACTTTAACATAATAAAAACAATCACTGTGTGNGTGTGTGTGTGAGATCAAAAAAAATAATAATCTGTTAAGAATTACTTAATAATAATAATAATAAATAATAATAAGAACTTATCACTACTACTATTATTATCTTCTTTTAAATTTAAGTAATACAAAACCTGGTGTTTGTTTTCCTGGCTTTTATTTTTTTATGATGATCTAGGATATGATATATATATATATATGACATCACAGCTGCAGTGGACAGAGGGTGAGTGAAGCCAACATCAATCCAATGGGCTTCAGCTGGTTTATTTGTTTCTTTTCTTTTTTTTTTTTNTAAGCCCCATGGCTAAACCACATGACCAGGCAATAATCAGTCAGTAAATAGGAGGGAGATTAAAAAAGCCTCTCAATGGGGGTCAGGTGCCCTTTGTTTGTCATAAATTATGTTCTTGTTAGCAGGATGCTGCCAAAGGTGTTTGTGGTGGATTAGGCCTCACCAGATGCTGAGTGATGTCCATCACACTGCAATTCAGTAACTTCCACCTAACATGAAATACACCTTGTGGACAGCTGGGCTTCCTCAGGTACTTTAACATAATAAAAACAATCACTGTGTGTGTGTGATCAAAAACAATAATAATCTGTTAAGAATTACTTAAGTTCTTATTATTATTTATTATTATTATTA
>VZRW01000012.1:288510-342423 GCA_013398125.1 Aegotheles bennettii
CAGCTCATGGAAACAACCAAACCCTGCAGGTGAGGGGCAACAGGTATGGCACTGACCACCAGCCACATCAGGGCTGGCTGCTGAGTTCCCAACTTAAGTCATCTTGAATTCAATCCCTAGTGAGCTGCAGCTCAAACACTTACTTCTGCACTAACAAGAGGACGTGCAGACATGGCAGGATTTTATCTTTCCTGAACAAACCATTGCCAGTACACGGCCCCTTGCCCCTGAAAGGTATTAATGCTGCAGCCCAGGGTTAGGTTTTTTTGCATCTCTTGGATGCATCTCCTGCATTTTGCTTCTCTACTCCAGTGCTTCATCTAGTGCTTTGGTATTAATCTAATTATTATTTTTTTAATGTAAAATAAATGATCACCTCCTGTAGCAGGTGCAGCAGCCTATGACAGCTGGGCTTCCCAGCTGCCAATCCCTTGTGTCCTACCCTGCTCACTGATGAATGAGACTCATCCTAGGAGCCTTTGCCACCTCTCCTGTGCCATGCTGGGCCAAACAATCGGAAATCCTACAAAACAAGGGCTTCATGTGGAAGGTGCCACCCCTCATTGTGCAGCACCAACATCTCACCTCCATCCACCTTCCCAACTCCGGGGTCTTGGTTGAGCTCCCACCACCCTCTTTTTCCCAGCCGGTGTCTTGGGCAGAACAGTTTGCACAGAAAGTGCCCTGGGGTGAACTGCACGCTGTGAGCAATAAACACAGGACTTTTCTCCTCAACTGATGAACTTCCAGTGCCTGGGTTCCTGAACTCCCACACTACTCCCTGTAGGAGACTACACTGCAGCCCCACAGTAAGGACTTTCTCCCAGGTTCCAATCTGAATTTATTCATTGCCAATTGGTAACGTATTCTGGCACCGCCGTTCCTTTTAGTTACAATCCCTCTCCTGCCTGTTCACCCACTCATGTGAGTGGGGAAAGCAGACATCTCATTTCAGCCTTCTATTTGCTTGGTTAAATAGACAGAGTCATTTAAAAACCTGCTGTAAGCCCCCACTCACAGTAGCTCGCTAGCAGCTCTTTCCCACACCTATCCTGATTGTACCAGTTGCAGATGAGCTCCTGTGAACGCCCTTCAGCCCACTCATATTAATAGGCCCTTATTTCTTGTTGACAACTCCTTGCCTTTTTCATGGCTATGTATTTTATGTGTGTCTTTATCAAGACAAAATTTTCTCTTCCTTGCTGTCACCTCTAACAGATGAGTCCTGTGGACTCACGGTGAGAACTTCTGCTTGGTGCCTGTTGTACAAGTGGCTTTCCCTCTTCCCATTGCACTGGTCTTTCACATCTGTAACACAATATATTGATTATCCCTGCAAATAAACCAGCCTTGTCATCAACACAAACAATTAATACGCACAGCATTGGGGACTTTTCTTTAAAGGGTTGAAGATGATTGCCTTCAACAGCCTGAAGGTGATATGAGAAGACCCCATATGAGTGAGGACGTGCAGGAGGGACAGACTAAAAGGCAAGGTGTGTAAATGCTCTGCTTTGAACACACATGGCATGTGAAGGATATTTTTTTTTCTCCAAAAGAAGCCATCTTTTCTAAAGATGGCAAAGTATCTTCTGGAAGTCACCTACCCTTGTTCCAGGTCTTCTCTGTAATGCAGAAAATTAGCATTATTAGAGAGTTCAAATTACCTCGGGTGAAATGTACAGCATGTAATCTGCTGCTGGGTCACTGCAAAGTCTTAGAGGTGAATTAAATAGACTTACAGAACATTGCATGTGCAAAAACTAATATTCACTGCTTTGTAAAGAAAGAAAATTGCAGAGGTAGAGCAAAAGGAGAATAGGGTATACAGCATGGCTTGAAGTAAAAAAATAAAATTCTAATCAATCACAACATTATTTTATGCACAATTGGACACAGAGCTCAACTTTGATGACATTCACATATAAAAGTTCTTTTTTCTGTCCTTTTTTTTTTCAACACTGCATGTGGACTAGTAAGAAAACAACAGTTCAGGTTCTGTTTGAGCCACCTTTCTATCTGTTCTCCTCTAATGAGAGCTGTGGAGCTCTCACCACCGTATGTCTTAAAAGGACCGGTATCAGCTTCGAGACCTCAAGACATACCAAGAAGGTCAGAACAAAATGAGAAATAAATGACATGGTCACAATAGTTCCTCCCTAATTATTTTCTAGGAGCCAGGTTTGGTAGGCAGAGCTTGGCAGTTCTCATAATTCATCGTGGACAACAGAGCACCTGTTTAGGGAGCTGTGAATTCTTTACATCACTGTCATGAGGCAGCAATTCCCTCAAGACGTGTTTTGAAGAAGAACATCTTTAAGGAAACTGAATCAAGGGTCTCAAAAGGCTGTGCAGCAAAGAGGTTGGCTCCTCTCCCCCAAACCTCAGCTTCAGCTATTCCAAGGCTTTTATTTCACAAGTTAGTTACAAGAAATTGCTTTCAGTGGCTTTTAAGTAGATAAGGAAGCTCAGAAATTAGAGACAATTAGAAGTACCAGTGGAAAATAATCCATTAAAACATGAATTACATTTTGAGAGTTCTGTATATTGTATTCTCTTCAGATTTTCAAAGCCAAAAGGTACACTGCAACATTTATTCCAGTACATTTTTAAGCACATGCAACACTGGTGTCCTATTCGTACATTAATGTCTGATGCTGTCCAAGAACCTTTACATTAAAAGCATACAAGAACTCACACACACGTGCACATATTCCTTCTAGCATTAGTCCTGAGGAACTTCAGTTCTGCAGGTACATCTGGGAAATAACCCACCAGCTATGCTGAAGTAATCCCTAACCTAAACACCTTGCACTCTTTTGCAGTTTGGATCTGAAACCTCTGCTGTTCATCAGCTCGCGACGTTCGGAATTGTTGAAAACAGTCCAAGATTTGCAGCACTGGAGACAAAAAAACTATATTCTCATTAAAAAACATGCTTGATGCAGATGAAGGATCGTATGGAGATGCTAACATTCAAAACATAAAATTGGTAAAACAACCACATACAAATCAGAGAACACATTACAGTTATTTAAAGAGCTCTCAATCAGTGTATAATTTGTGTAATTATACAGTCAGCCTTTTTTTTCTTGCTTAAGTATTCAGGCCAACTTACAATAATTATAAAAAAATTTGCGAAAATGACTTCTTGTAGAAAGAAGGACAATTGTTTCAAAGAAATACATATTTTAAAAGATCTGTTATTGCTCTGAGACTCTGCCCATCAAATGCCACTAGGTGTCAGAATTACAGAACCGGTTTGTTTCAGACTTGAAAGCATTAAATCCACTTGGTTTATTTATTATTGTCACCTTGTCTGTGAAATACAGTACATATCAACCACACAAATCACCAAGCAAATAGTTATGATAGTAAACTGAACCCAAAATAACAGTCTTGCTTCATTTCCTCCCCCCTCATTTACTGGATTTGAATAGAGGACTTCAAATCAGTCTCATAATGCCAAAAATGTTTCGAACTGAGATGAAAATAATTTCAGTTTTTCTAACCATGGACTTCTCACTTCAAAAAACCAGCACTACAGGTGCTTTTTGTCAGATACCAGAATACCTTGAAGATAAAGCTCCTTATATTAAATAGAGTGTAATTGATCCAGGTTGAAAAATTATAAGGCACATACATATATTTTTTTAACCACATGTTCTTAAGTATTGTTACAATTGTGCTATTCTGGATGGCCCATCATAGCTACTGGTTTGTCATGGTTTTGGACAAAGGGAATGAAAGACCACAAAATGCAGAAAAATACAGAAAAATGCAGAACAATACAGAAAACCAAGAATGAAACAAAACACAACACATTGATACAATGTACACTACAACAGCAATGATCCAATCTTCTCATTTCTTTGACCAACACAGCATTGACAACTGCAAACCATTCTTTGTTTTGCACTGTAAATACCTGGCTTTATTTAGACACACAGATGTTTATCACTGGCTTGCCACAATACCTGCAATAAAAATAAAAAGGCTGTTCTCTCTTCTATCTTTTTTAACAAAACAAAGCTGCCAAGTAATTGTTGGAAAAATATGAGAGAAATAATGGGTAACTACAAAACGATGAACAACATCTGAGAAGAGAATAATAGTTAAGGAACATATGAAAGCAAATGGCAATAGTTGTAGGCATTTATTCCAATAGCTTAGAAAATTAAAATCAAAAATATTCTTCATTGCATCACCATTTAAAGATAGAAAAACAAATTTTTAAATTAAGCTGAAAGATGTTAATTGTTTTGTTTTTTCTTTTCCATTTTAAGCCTTGTTTATTCACAGTACAAATATACCCCTCTGCGACATTTTTAGTCACAAGATGCACAAAGTCTGATAAGGAGCACTGGTTCCTTTTCTCCTCTGCCCTGCAAAAGTTCCATCTCCTCCCCCCAACTTTTCAGTGCCTTATTAAATTGCAGAACAATCCACAATCGAGTGCCTTAGACGACCAGTGGTACTAAGTTGAGAGCATGCATCCCCCCCCACACACGCTCAGCCAAGAAAAAATATATTCCATGATTAATTGAAATCCACCTTAAGGCAAACAGATCTGTTCTTTTCTACCTCTTGCTGAAAATTTTTACTTTTCACATTTCAAACATGAATCTGAAAATCAGTAAATGGACCAATGTTCAGCATAAAGAACGCTTTAACCAAGAAATAAAGAGGAAATGTTTTTCCCAGCAATATATCAATTATTTTGCCTTAATTCTATCTACATTTTGCTAAAGCATTTTATGCACCTTCAATAACATCAGATTGCAAGTTTTTTGGCAACTTTTTTTTTTTGTTTTTAATAAAAATTCAGACAGTGTTCTCTGTTTGCAATCAGAACCACAACCTTAGTGCAATATTATATTTATTTCTTACAGTAATTTTGGTTGCCATACAAGAGTATTAAGGATTGGGGAAAAGTGCAAGTTACAGGAGCTTGATTTTTTTTTAATCAGTCGAAATAAGAGGAATTAAAGCACAAAAATTACAGCAACATAGATAACGTGAACACAAGTTGTTACACAAACTATAGCGAGAAATGTATTAATATCTAGAAAAGAAAAGAAAAAATGTAATGGAAAAATTATCAATATTTGTGGCTCATACACATAATCATCGCCAGATCAACTGGGTAATGCTTTTTAAGAACTGAGAAAAAAAAAAATCACTATTTTTATTAACTTAAGTACTACAAATAATTAACTTTTGTGATATGTAAATTCTGTAAATCAACAGTCACATCTAGTCATTTTATAATATATGAATTAAACTTAAAATGTTCTCAGACACCTAGGGAAAGGAGTCTGTGCAGTTATACACAATTTACATCTTGTAAGATTTTGGTATTGTATACACAAATATTACAGAAACTAGGCATGTAAATGCAATTTATTTAAATTACAGTATATAAACAAAAGTTGATCCTAAAACCCAGAATATCGTAACGTATTTCATAGATCTCTAACAACTTGGTTTTCACTATCATAGTAGCATGAAATAAATGGGTCTTCTCTCCTCCCCCACAACATTTCCAGACTGATGAAAATACTCGGAGGCAACGTCGTATCTGTTACTATTGCTTTCTGTAGCAAAATCATCACCCAGAGCTAGAGACCAATTCATCTTGGCAGAGGTGTATTTTATTGGTGCAAGTAGGTCCTCTCAGGTCTCCTTACCTTTACTTTGTAAGACACAATGTAAAAATAAACTATTTCTTTAGCTCTTTAACGTGTTAAACCTCTTCTCTACTCATTGTATTGTACCTATTCTTTCAGTACCTGAAAAGATACACGAGCAAGAAACACACCTGTGTAAAAAGGGATTGCCGCCAACTGGAATTTACTGTGTATGTCAGCACTTGTTCAACGTAAATTCAACAAGAAGGTTGTGATTAAAAAGCAGCTTAAAAGTCAACTTCTACATTTTCTTTTACTACCGTATTTCCTAATGTATTTTCTGGCACATATTATAGAGGTAATAGCAACTGTACCCAAAGAAATTAAAAAAAGAGCATGGCATTAGTGGTTTATTTACTGAATTCTGTCATATCACCAAATGGAAGACAATGATGGCTAAATTACCATTTTTTACACTTCTTAAAGTATTTGATGGCCTCAAGTTGCCTGTATTGACTATCTGAATGAAACTGCCAGTTTCTACAACACCTATGGAAAAATTCAGTACTCTTGAAAGTAAAACACCTCAGTACTTGATTTTTATTACAAGGTTACTTGGAACTTTCAAATACAAATATAGTGTAGTAACAGATGTTAAGCCAAAAGATTTGTTGTTCCGTAAAGGGGGCAGGAGGCTAAATAAATTGCTTTTTATGAGTATCCAATGCGTTGGTAACTATAACCACTTTTGAAGAAATATTCATCCTCCTTTGTAGAAGTTCTAGCAAAGATAGAAAATATAACACAGCTCTGCTGGTTCAGATGCATCCAAATGAGGTTGATTTTAAAAAGGTCAAGACTTTATAATTATTCCACAGAAATAGTAGTAAACCACAAAAGTTTTTTTGTTTTTTTTTTGATTTTTTTTTTGTTTTTTTGTTTTTTGTTCTTTTGTTTTTAACTTTCTAGCACTGAAGTGGCACAAAGGCTGCCCAGTAGACCAGCCACTTATTTTCTTAAAATATTGTGCTTATAAACTATCTGTACAACTATTTAAACTTGCAGTAAAGAAAGATATTTAAAATGCTAAACTTTATGTACTCTTACTAGGGCTGTTGCAGACCTAATTAGACACTTGTTTGTGAGCAAAAATAATCACAATAAAAAAATTAGAGATAGGCTGGACCATGTCAAGGACCATATCAAGGAAAGAAAGTTCAGGTACCTTGCAAAATGTAAGAGAACCTGAAAGTATGGTAGGTAGGTAGGCAGTCTAGCCATTCACACACAACTTACCCACCTTGAACATGTTGAATATTATGTTAATAAAGACCTACAAAACTCACGGATATTAAGAGGTGTTAATTACAAGGGGAGTTCAAACATGCAGAGAGAGATTTGTTAACTTTAAAAAAAAAAAAGAAAAAGAAAACAAAAGAAGTCAGATTAACCAAATCTGTGTGTTTCCTCCTGCTGGCTGAAGTCTCCTGGAAAGCTCTCGAGCTCTATCATCCCACCACCCAGTCCATGCTTGGCCACAGCCACCCAGTTCCTAGCAGGGTGCACGCACCTCCTGCAGCCATGCAAAGAAATGACTGGAGGCCGACGGGCAGCATCCAGCTCCCCCTGAAGTGCTCAGTCTGCTTGTCAAGAAGCCAATACCTGTTAACAGTGGTAAACTGAGAAACTGGATACCTACCCCATCCTCTTGGCTCTTGGAACACACGCGTTCTGAGACTACTACACAACGCTTTCCATCTTGGCGTTGCCTTATTACCTTTTCTTAACAAGCTGAAACGTTTCCATTTCTGCTAACAGGCTAAAACCCCTCACTTAAAATACTGGCAACCTTCCCACTGACTTCAATGGGAACATTCATCTGTCTTTTTTTGTCTTTCTTGGCATGGTATTCAAAATAGCTACGCACTTACCACTCACTGAATTAAGCCTCTCTCAGGGTTCAGCACAGTCGAGCATCTGACTGCGAAGTCCAAAAGATGCAGCTGCACATAACCCCAAACTTTTCCTGGCTTGTCGAGTTCATATTGCGACTTAGCAGTAGTTTTAGCTGGTTGAAAACTGGGGGTCTCAGGTTCAAACTAGCTTCATTTTGTTGTACCTCTAAGTGTGCGTCCCTCCTCAGCTTTTATGCAACGTCTGCATCGTCTTACAGGTCAAGTCAATGGAGCATGTATTGAACTTGTTCTGCCACCTTGGAAGAGTGCTAATTGTAACTGCAGAAATAAAGAAATACCAGGTAAAACAGAGCAAGGTTACCTTTGAACTAATTCCAGCAGAACAACCAGCTTCACTGCCAACAGAGAGCTAAACTAAAGAACAGTAATAGGAACTCTTGAGCCTGCCTTAATTTTGTGCCCCTGCCACTTGTAAAAATGGGTTTGCATGGTAATGAAGCAATCTGTCCTCTTAAAATGAACTAGGGGTTGGGGAAGAAAGCCTGCTCGGAGACTGGATGTCAAGAAAATATAGTGCTTTTCAATAAAAAAAATGAAAGGCTTGCAGTTTTAAATTGAAAGAAAAGTGGTACGTGATGGTTCCAGCAGAAGGGCATTATCACGAGATAATATTTTTGAAGTTAACAACATTCTCTCTCTCTCTGAGTCTCCCCACAACTTTGAAATAAAATGGCCCCACTCGTGTGACATATTTAGATTTATGTTTGGGCATGTAGCATATAGTCTGCATTACCTGAGTACCAGGAATTTAACTGGTTTCCCCCTCCCCCCCAATTTTGCTGGCACTCGCAGACAGACAAGGCATTTGGGGTATTTCAGTACCAGCCCATCTCTAGTTATCAACAGAAGTTTGTGAGGCAAAATAGCTATTCTTATCTGTCCAGCAGCTGTTTCAAAGCTCTTTCTATGTTCATTCTGTGCCCAACTCTAGTCACTCCAAGGTCTATCAGATCTTCCTTTTGTAGATTTGGTAAATGAGTGCCATCTATTTCATTGTCCATAAATGTTTCTTTATGTTCACCTAAGTTTAGACTTTCCAACCAATCTGCCACATCTGGTTTAGTCCACAGGTGGACAGGCTTAGTTGTAAAAGGCTTATTTGAGATTGGCTGTTGTAATATCGAGGGAGAAGGAGACCTGCTGCGCCCTGTGGTCAAGCCAAATAAGTCCCCAGAAGGGGGCTGGCTGGGTAGGCTAAATACATCGGACAAAGTTGGAGAAGGCGATGAAGCCGAAGCAGAAGCACTCAGAGGAGCAGGCATGATGTCTTTATTAATCTCTGTTGGTGAAACCACAGGGCTTGGAGCATGTCTTGCTCCTGAGGTCCTACTGTCATAGTCTGGGGACCTGCTCTGCAGTGTGATCGGCTGGCTGGTTCCAGGTCGGACAGTAAAAGTGATTGTTGTACTTCGTGTACCTGAGACAGTACTCATGACTTCCGTGCTCCTGAAATGGCAAACAGACATGGAAAGTTAGAGATAGCAGCCACCAGCTGAATGGTTCTCCATATCAACATGTAGTATATTTGGAATGCTTGACTATCTTCATTTTTTAACGAGCAACATCAGGTTAAAAGTACTAAGGCGGTATCATTAAATCTTTCCCATAAAACAAGCATCAATGGTAAGCCATAGTTAAAAACAAAAGCTTTGCTTATGAGCAGTTCAGAAAAATGCCTTCTAGAGCCTTCTTCCTTTTAAAGTATACACCAAATTAACTCATGGTTAAATGAAAAACACCAAGTGGAATAAGAACATGGGCACTGTGTGCTCCTCATGAAGTGCTATCAGGAGTTGCTCTTCCCTTCATTTCAGTTTAACCTACCAGTTTCACACGGAGTTAGGTAACATAGCTAATAACAACACTTATGAAAAGTATCGGAAGCATATTATTAACTTGGATTTTGGATCTTTGTGCATCTACTCAGTGAATTTTGGGTATGTTTGCATTCCCATTCATTCACAGAACATGCTCCACGAGCTCCTCTTATTTTCCTTTCTGTTCAGTCAGTCTTTTTGTGCTTTAAAAATGAACCAGTCCTTCTAAGGTTCATAAAAGGACTTCTGTGCCCATTTCCTTCTGCACAGAAATTATACTAAAAACTTCAGATTCCAAACTGAGCAGGGATGAAACTTGCCTTGAGGGTAGCTCAGATGCCGAGGCTGGCAGGGTGGGTGAAGGAGCAAACAAATCTGCTTTTGTCTATTGGCTATAGAATGATTTTTTAAAAAAAACAACTTAGAAGATCCAGGTTCAGGTCTGCTCATATCATAAAATGCTTAACAACTCCACAGCCCTTAGTTCTCATGAGAAAACTCTGCCAGTCAGCATGTGCACTTCAGGATCTTCCACTGAACCCTTGGGTGCCTGAAGCTCCAGAGTTTTTCACTTTTAAAATACCCTGCCAACTAGGAAAACCTTCAGACAACTAATTTTAGGTCCTTCCAGACCACAGGAAGGATCTGTTTATCCTTGAAGCGATGCTATAGACTCCAGAGGATGATCTGGAGGATGGCATAGCGAGGTTTCTAACCCAGACCCTGAGTGCAGCCCTCTGTATCCGAGTGCCAGATCGCCCCCAAGGACTGACCTGTCTTGCTTGGGCAGAACTGAAGATGACTTGGACTCATGTTGTCAGGTACAAACACTTTCACCAATGCTGCAGATTCACCACTGTGCAGAAAAAGTCTTACAGTGCCAAAGAGTGAGCGTGGTTCTGGAGCCCCCAGATTTAAAGTGCTTTTATGGAAGAAACCGTGATCTCTTCCCCATCACTGCTTAAAGATTTTGTGTTAATTGCTGTATTGAAGCACCAAAAATGATCCACGCAGCAAGGCTCAACCCCCACATCTGTTCTCTCTGAGGCACGTCCCTCACCATTAGATCCACTTTACAAATGAGAGGCCCTCTCCTGCTCCGCTGCTCCAGGTGATGGTGAGGGCTTTGCTCCTCCCTGTGGAGCTCTGTGACTGCTGGATGGAGCATGTAGGGTTGTCCTGTCTCACTGGATCTGCTCCCCTTTGCAATGCAATTGTGAACGCCCACAGAAGGGGAGAGAAAAGAAAAAAGGAGACCTTATTGCCCTCTACAACTACCTAAAGGGAGGTTGTAGTGAGGCTGGTGTTGGTCTCTTCTCCCGAATTGCTAATGACAGGATGAGAAGAAATGGCCTCAAGTTCCATCAGGGGAAGTTTAGGTTGGATATTAGGAAGAAGTTCTTTCCTGAGAGGGGGGTTGGGCACTGGAATGGGCTGCCCAGGGAGGTGGTGGAGTCCCCGTCCCTGGGGGTGTTCAAAAAACGGGTTGATGAGGCACTTGAGGCCATGGTCTAATGGTCCAATGGTTAGGAATATGATGGGATAAAGGTTGAACTTGATGCCCCTGGAGGTCCCTTCCAAACATAGTGATTCTATGATTCTAGAATTGATATTTGGTCACCCATATCTTAAACAGGAGAGTGGTTAAGATTTTAAATAAGAAGATGGTGGTACAAATGCTGGTACCTCATTGTTTGCCCTGACCTGCTCCCCCTGAGAAGTTCTCATCCATTACCAAAGGAAGAAATGTGGGCAGCTGACCTGAGGCAATGATATCAGGCTATTAATCCCTTTCTCTGATATGAACCTTACTGCAGTGCTGGCAGTACCAATCTGGAGACTTTCTTCAGTGGTTCCTCAGTTTGCTGCTGGCTGTTGTGACCCCCTGTTAGCTCCACACTTCCCACATCAGGCAACATACAGCACCTCCAGGCCAAGGTTCAGAGCACGTTTGGATCACAGCAAGTCTCCTTCAAACAAAGCTCCAACACGGTGTTATTAGACAAGCACCAAGAATAACTTCTTGGAGAACGTTCGTGCTATTCACATGAGCAATCCTGCTGATATCCCACAAATTGTTCCATATATTTCAATGGGAGCAGGGGGATCTTTTGAGAGTCAAAAGATCGGCACTTCACTTATAACACAGTAGGACCAATATTTTTAGCACCTCTGTCTTTGTAATATAACAAAGGAAGAAACACTTGGCAAGTTTTTGAGTGTTTCCTGTGATTTGTTTGGAGCTTAATGGCTCTTATTGTTTTCCAGGACTGGGGCTAAGGTACAAAGAAGAAGTCTATGGCAAGGAACTATTAAATTCTATTAACCAAGGGGAGTAAGTTATTTCTACCTACTTTAACTTAGCATTAGGAGTCTCACACACTACAATAAGGCATGATATTATTTTAAATCTACAAAAGACCTGCTTGGAAAAAGGTTGGGATAATGCTGTTCTAGTGATTACGAGAAGAACAGGATAAGTTTTATATACTCATGGAAACATCTCCCTATCTTTTTACCTTTATGATTTTGTATTCACATCCATTGTGGCAATAACAAATGGATGATGAAAATCTATCTTCTATATTATCAGCTAGATGCTGAAAGATCACTTCTGCCACCTGACTGACTGCTTCAGGCTCAGTGTGCACCTGCTTTGTAGCTGTACTCACTTTTGCTGCATCTTCTCTCTATTGTTCCTTTCATAGACTCCCTGTCCAACCTTGTCCAGGAAACGATTGTCACTGTTCCTTTTAACATGGTATATTAAGTCACTAAAACAAAATCCCCAAAAGTAAACTGTGTGCTCTTACTTTAAGTATTCCTCAGCCTAGTGTTACCTAACCTACTCAGAGCCATGGGCAGTGATACTGGGTGAGCAGAGCAATACTGGCAATGTTGTGCTTTGCTTTCTGTCAGCCTGGATCAAAGTAATGGCTTTGCATGGCTACAAGCAATGTTAAAAGATCTGTGGGCATCTTGCTTTTTTCAAGCCCTAGGTTCAGGACTACTGACTATTAAAATGTGCCTCTGGAACAATGATAAGATTTTTTTTAATTTCAGCTGATTAATGAATTTCAATACCAGTTCAGTTTAAAGACAAATCAGTACTTGAGCTTTCATAAATATTAACCCCTTTATCAGAAAGCTCAGGGCATTCTGTTAACATTAATTAATTAACTTAATCTTAGAGCCACACACCTTTTTCAAGAAAGTTATTAGCTCTACTGCACATGGGAACACAGACAGGTTTGACTCAGTACATGTCCCCGCTGCTGCAGGAGTGGTCCTGGTTAGGACAGGTTTTAACCACAGCAACTGGAGGTCACTGCTGCCTGCAAAATCATTCAGCAAACTGAGCTTGTGCTTGGTTCCCACCTGCTGTGCTTCTGCTGGCTCTGATCTCAGCTCTGCACCCTTCACGGCACAGGCACAGACCTCATGAAGGTCATACAAGCCTGCTGAAGCCCACAGTTGCATTTCCAGGCTTTCTCTTTGAAGTCTTTAATTCCAAGATTAATTTTTTTTCCCCTTCTTTCACCTGCCTTATCAACTCCAGCACGTCATAGAGACTGCTGCACTGTAATTGCAACCCAAGGAAAAAAACAGGCATATTTGTGCAACCCCTATGCATCCTGAATGATAACTTATGGCATCTCCAATACAAACTGGGATGCAGATACAGCCTTAAAGCCATCAGCTGCCTGGCATTTTGCGGTTGATTGGTATCCTGGTCAATAAGGAGCAAGCACATTCCAGCTGGAGAGCAGGCACGTTTCTGGTGTGTTGAGGGTTTTCCATATTTTTAATAAGAGCAATTTCTTATGCCTTATTTGATCATCTGTTATACTAAACATATTAAATCCGTATTAAACTTGCCAACCCCCAAATTTCATTTTAAAAAGGTGAAAAGTCTGATAATTATTTTAAATAAAATTTGCTCTATTAGAATCAGCATATGGTAGTAATTTATAAACATTTGCTGCTGTACGACTGCACTGATTGCAATGCCTATTATGTTGTCTCACATTAAAATCACAATATATAATTCTTACACCACAATGATGTGGCCTCCGAGTATAAAAGCCACAAACACAGCTTGCAGGCAAGAAATTCTTTTAAATTTAAAATTATATGTGCAGGATTCAAATTTACTGTTAATACCAGAAGCAAATCAGTGAAGGATGGCATGCTGCTACAGCTCCTAGGAGCCTCCCATGTAAAAAACCATTATGCTTCATGGCAGCTGTTTTATCCTGCAAGTTGACAAAAGATTTGCTGTTTCTGACAAAGCTCTTCTTTTGTGTCAGAAAAAAATAATATCTTAACAAGCAAGAAAATCAATCAGTGAAACAAGTGCCTGCACAGAGGTACTGTGAGAAATTAACTTTTTACAGATTTCTGACAACATGCAAACTTTGCCTTCATCTCTTGTAATATTTTTACTTTATTTTTGGCTTGTCAAAGGAAAATTATATAGTAGGAGAGTAAGACAATAATTGTCTGTTTTGGGGGAAGATTAAGAACAAGGGCTGATGTGATGACTGGCAGGATACAGAGCGTCTGATAATGGCGTTATTTTAGTGAGAGGAATTGAGAAGTGGTTAGTGTCTGTTGCAAGTAACGCTGCTCAGTTGGAGTGGAGAATAATCATTAAGGTCTGTGGGAGTCTGTTCAAGAACAACAGTTTCCATGAGAATGGCACAAATGTCTGGAAATCGGCAGTAATGGTGCTGAGGAGGAGCAGAGGGCCAGAGGTTGGCCTCAGCCCTCTCTCCTTGGACACCTACAGGGAAAATGGTCAAGGGAAGTGGGAAGAAAAAGGGGGGAAATCCCACAGGTCCTGAGGGTGAAAGACCTGACAGTATATTCAGCAGCAGATCTGGATTATTTCGAGGGCTAGTTTGTCTTTACTCCGAACCTCACATAGGTATGTAAAAGTGCACTAATTATCCCTCCCCACCCCTCCACCCACCCCAAAACACCCTCCAAAAATCCAGCAGAATTTGGGCATATTTAAAAAATCATGCCCCTTAGTTAGGTGCTCAGATATAAATTCAGGAATCTGCTCTTGCGTGCTCATGTTATAAAAACATTTGCTGAATACTTCTCTGATGAAAGCGGCTTTTATTGCAGCTTGAGATGACACCCTATTTCTGGTTTTAGAGTGGCTACCATTTCTGGATTAGGGTGAGTTAATCCACACTGCACTTTGCAACAAAGTCAACACCAAAATCACTAAAATGCAGTAACAACGAGTGAGCATTAAAAAGAAACAGAATGTACAACATAGAATATTCTGTGCTTTATAGTCATCACTTACTTCATGGCACTTCAGCATGACCCTCTTCTTACAACAGCAGTCATGAGAGCAAATAAAAATGACAAAATGGAATGACTGAAACACGGCAAAAATTACTGACAAAGCAAGCAATCCTGTGAAATTGGTTGACAAACGGTTAACGAAATGAAATGAATCCAATGAGACAGCAGTAAACTGAAAAATCAAGGCTTGAGAATTATCCCACAAGATAGTTCTTTCATCATCTGTGAAATCCAGACACACTTTACAACAAACCCAAAGTAGGATCAGTCCCTATGCAGGACTCACTGCTAAGTTCAATTCTGCCTTACCTGTTGGTGAAAAATAGGAACTTTTCCAGCTAGTCATAAAAAAAATTCAGAGATGGACAAACCCCCTGGCCATAGGCAGCTTCACTTTTAAAATCTGCTATGCCAACACAGTACAGGTTATTTCTCCTAGAGGACTCGATCCTGCATGGTTAAGCATCCTCCATAACCCCCACATTTATGATGAGCATTTCCCAGTACTGGGAGTGATGCCCACCCTGCCCCAGAGGCCATGAGGACATGATACAAACCCAGCTGGAGAAACACAAGCACCGTTTGAAACAGGAATTGTTTCTCCCCGTGGCAAAGCTATCAATCATTTCGGTATGGTGATGCCAGAGCAGCAGTTGCTCTTCATTATTCCTTATTAGTACACCAAGTGGCGGTGGAAGGATGCTGTTTCCACTGGGGGATGTTCTGCATTAATCACACCGACATTATTCAGGCTTGCACTTGATCATTGTGTTGCTAAGCGACTGCTGGGTTCACAGACAGAGCGAGCACGTCTCCCTTAACCTGCTAAAAACCCCTGCATTAGTCCTCTCCCCATTTCTTTTATCAGCTCCCTATAAAAAGTCAGTAGCCTCTCAAGAGAATTTATAGCACTGCTGTATTTATAGCATCACAGTGGATGCTGCTGTTCCTGCTCCCCCCCTGCTCTGCTCGCTGACAGCAGAGCATCACCTGCCAAGCCCCAGGGCTCCCTCGGGCTGGGCTTTCCCATCTCTGTACCTGTGAGTATCCATATTCAGAAAGGGGAATCGCAACCAGACCTCATCATCGTGGCTTTAATTCTGGGTATTTGGGTCAAATGGAGCCCTGCATCCAAAACCCCTCAACCTTTTCTGTAAGGCAAAAGTGATGGTCAGATGTTGTGGGCTGACTACATGGATAGACCAGATAAAAACCTCTATCACCATGGCTGATCTCCAGAATTTCTTAGATTTAAATTCTTAAAATTTCTTTGATGGCCAAAATAGGAAATAGGATTAGCTCTGGTCCAGAACCTTCTGATCAAACCCTTTAATTATGTTTTTATTAGTACTTTTTATTAGTAAGCAAGCACCTCTTCCTCTTTTTCCTTCCCCTTTTCCTATCCCATGGCTGGACACTGCCACTTAGAAGCAGATGGTTTCCAGCCAAACGTTTCCATGCTCTATTTAAAAATCTTGAAAGTTGGTGTCTCCATAAGAACCATGGAAAACTATAAATACACCATGTAAAATTATTGCTAAATCAATGTGCAGAGAAAAAACCCCACAAGTCTAGGGTTGTTTTTTAATGTAATAATTGAGAGAGAGATGCTGCTTCATACTCTAGAACAATCTCTTCCTAGTCCTCATTTATCAAAAATGTAGAAAGAAGATATATTTGTGGGTTTCTGTAGCAAGCCATTACCCAACTATCTACAATTTAATCCACCCCTATCCTACCCTGGCAGCGCAATTGCCATGAGTGAACTACAATTGTATGCCTACTGGTTGTGCAAAAGTAACTCCTGGTGATATTTAGGATTGGTATCTGGGCCATAACTTCATACATGTCCCCATGAACAAATATATATTTTTAATTTCATCAGGCTGCTAGTGCTGGGAACATAACCCAAGCGAGCCTGTGAACAATGTACCTATTTATAACACTTCCCAATACTTCTCTTTGGCTGAAGGATATGAACAGGCGTACTCATTTTTTATCACTTTCCCTTGGCAGAGCTAACGAGTTGTTCTTTAATTTAGCAGAAACCCTGTTTTCCATGAGCTAAGCTTCCTTGCTCCTTTCTAATGCTACCTTACAGAAAAGGGCTACAAGCTCTACAATTGGTTGTCCTAGGCTTTACAGTATTAGGAAAAAAATCCAGAAACTCTAAGAATTTTGGCTTTCAAATTTATATCCTAGCTTTAAAACTTGGAATTTTGACAAGATGGTATTCCTTGGTCATAATATTTGACATCTTTGTAAATAATTGTGTTAGTTGTGCAGTTGGGCTAGAAAGGCTGTAATTTACTTAACGTTGTAAAAGATAAGGCAATAAAAGCAGTAAAAAAAATGCCTTTGTCTGGGAAGGATTGAACACGCATCCATCATTTCTATGCAAGCGCCTTTGAAAACAGAATTGAAATGTAATGAAGACAGTTCGAGGCATAAACATACATATGACAGCAAAAAGGAACCAGAGCATTTTCTCCACTGTGATAAATTTTGTTATTAGCCTTTTGCTCCCTCCTTCACACTTTTTATCTAGCTTAGAAATGAATCTTCTCTCATCCACCCCCGAAACATGGAGCTGGTTAAGCTTGGCGAGAGAGGAAAGTGCCAGCCTTGCTCCAGGGGCTGTTGGGAACTGGGTGCAGACACCACCCAACAAACCACCACTGGCTTACATATAGGACTTCAGAACTGACAAGGGGACTTCTCCACTTACATCCCTCTACCTCACTCTTGTTGAGATGAAACGGAATTGGCTGCAGCACCTTTTAAAACATCCTTTCAATATCTGTAGATAGTTGAATCTCTTCTGCTGTCCCTAATTTACTACTTAGCTGAAACAAACAAATCCTGAGACATCTTTTCTGATCATTTTTAGTATCTTCACCTGATTTTCCGGAGCTCAATTAAAAAATAATCCAACCATATTAGTTTTGAAAACAGAAGGAAACAAAATACAGCCCTCTTACCTTCCATTCCCACCGGGAATTGTGTGGAGGTATAAATTTCTTCCACAGTCAAATGGCAGCCAAGAGTTTTCCTGCTCTATGTCACTGTCCCCTTTTCTTATTGATTACCTCCTAGGTCTTTTGATATTGCTATAACCCAAGATCCTCTCTCTAGATTGCAAAGACACCTGTTTGGGTTTACTTTTTATAAAAGAAGTAGGATTTCAGTCACATTGAAATTATGCTTTGCGTGGTTTTGTTTCCAAATTGAGTCTCTGTATTCCATAGTGAAGTCTATAATGTGCCAAAGCTGAGTTATAATAATTAAAAAAAACCCTAAAGGACAGAAAAGTAACATGAGTTTCTAACACTGTCCAAGCCAGATCTTTATCTAAAATGTAACATATGTGGGACTACTCTTGCTTTCACGACAGTTTGGTTTTCTCCAATGAAACAATATAGTAGTTTTTCATTTTTTTCCCCACCTTTTATAACTGTTTAAATGCCTTTTCACAAAAAAAAGATGTATCTCTATTTGCATCTACTTTTCATTTCCCTCTCAGATATGCAGTACTTGACATATTTACTCTACGTTGTAGTTTCTAGACTCAGTTATTTTCTAATAAAATAGGGATGCTAAAGATCTCTACTGTCACCTGGAAATAACTATCAGTTTAAATATAAAAGATGATAAATAATAATATACATATGAAGCTAGAGGCAAGATGTTCATGTGGCTTAACAAGAAAGACAATCAAGCTCCAGCAAAAATAGCATTCTTGAAGACTTAAGAAAAATAATATGAAATGAAACTGAGTCATCTGCAAGACAAGACTCATGTAAATTTAAGCTTAGTGCTCCAGCATTGAACTTATGCTTGCCTGAGGTATTCTCAAATATACGGTGTTCAGGTGCTGTGCTAACTTTGTTTGAAGACTGTTTTCATCAGGCAGCCAGTATGTATTTTTTTAATGTGCAGTTTTCATTGTATTTGGTTTTGTACATGCTTTTTCTGTACAGACAACTGAATTTCTACTCCTTTTAGTCAAGTGCCACTGACAGGAATTCCAATTCCAGTGTCTTTCTTCCATCTCTTCCTTCTAAAATCTGTATAACCTCCACACTTCCCTGTTTGTCACCAGTTTGATGACTTCAATCTTGCAGGAAATAACATAACTCCCTGACTCTGAGCCTTTTGATCACACTGTTTTCTGAACGAGCAGTCATTTGCAATTAACAGAGCCACCCTTCCCCTGGAACCAAATGATCTTTATGCATGCAAAGAATTGTAGCTTTTCAAAGGCTGAGTTAGTTATTATCCAGCAGAATAATTCCAATAAAATGTGCTTAGATGTTTTCTTTAAAAAATATATATAATCAGCATTGTGCATATATTTCTACTGAGCAGTCTGGGCCAAACAATATGCAATACTTCAGTAAAAGGTACATTTAACTGCTGTTTGTAAGGCCAAACGATTCCACGCTACAAAAAGAAATACCTCAGGCTCTCAATAAAACTAAGAAAACCACATTGGTTTGTTTTTTTCTCATAAGCATGGATTTCATGATATTATTATCTGTATTCCACACAAATGTGATGACACAATTACTCGTACATTTACTCAGTGTTGACTGACTACTGCAAGTTACTTATCACTTAAGTATCTTTCTCAAAGCACTTATATGCAAACGTGTTGCACTGCACCTAGGGGATGGTGCTGTTGGGAGAAATGAGCCACGTCCTTGAACCTGTAAACATCAGACTATTCACTAACACGTGTTAAATAAGACCTTAAATCCCATAATAATAAGTGATAGAGATGCTAAATTAACTTTTTAACAATAATCTCAATAGTGCAAAGTGATTTCAATGAGTGATTTTTCTACCATAGCTTTATACTTCATGATAAAGTGGATTATCAGAGGTATCAGCACAAATCAAACATCACACAGTGAATGTGAACTAAGCCTAGGACAAAACACCTTTTTAACTGTTTGAAGCCAAAGTAAGTTACGGGACTGAAGAAAAATTAAGTTATTGCTACATTCTAAAGAAAAAAAATATATAAAACAAAGTACTACTTAAAAATAAATCCAAGTAATTCACATCAAAAGAACAGAAAGATTGTGAAAACTTTCTTTGAAGTTGGAGGAGACTGAGAAAGCTCCTGTCCTATGGTGTAGAACACAGAAAGGTCAATGTTGGAAATTCTTCCCCTCTGTAAAATTCTCTGTCACAGACTGTTCATTAAGCAAACAGGTACAATAGATAGCACATTCTCCCTTAACCTATGTGATTGACAGGGGGAGTTAGTGAAGGGATGGAAAAAAATCAAGTCTTTATTAGAAAATTATTTGGTTAATTACGTTTACCTTGTACTGAGACTTGCAGTTTTTGTTCCAGTAGGTGACTCCAATGCTTCCCCTGGCTTTGAGGATTTCTCTCTGTTCATTTGCTGGAGTATCGAGTTCAATTCACTAATAACATTTGCCTTTGGGCCTGAGAGAATTGGGCTTTTCACCTCCGTCACATCACCCCATAGCTTAGATGTCCTTTGGGGAACAACCTTAGCCATATTGGGCTGTGCACTGATCGGAGGTGGGGGTGGAGCAGGAGGAGGAATAACAAAGCTGTCTACAGTTTCTTCGATTAGCGCATCCTTGTAAAGTGCATTGCTTTTGTTGATTATGGGCTTCATTTTTGGCTTAGGAGGTACTGGGGGTTTGTCCACCAGAAATGTTTGCCCATCTGCATAGACTGTACAAGTATCCACGTTCTCACCCCCTTCTGAGGATAAGGTAGAGATGCTGGACACTGTTGAGATAGTGCTGGTTGTCTCTAAGTGATGGTCACTACTACTTCGACTGTCTACCTCCTCAATCCCAGAGTCAGTGACGTTATCAAAGCTGTCAGGGGGTGGCAGAAAGGAGGCAGGCAAACAGTTTGAAAGACCCACTTGCTTTTTACTGTCTAATGAATTTGTTGCCTGGCTGGGGGCAAATGGCGCGGGTGAAGGTGTCCCATTTTTCCTTTGCTTAATCAAGTCTGTTAGAGCCGAACCGGGAGCTGCGCGGTCATCGGGGATATCAAAGCTGTTGGCGAACTCTAAGGGGGGTGGTAGTGGCTCAGTAAACATAAACTCTTCATCGATATCGACCGATGCTAAGGGTGGTGGAGGGATGCGGAATGGCAAGATGACAGGGTCATCGACAGAGCCCGCTGCTACGATGGTTTTGCAAGGCGATGCCGGTGGCTCCGGCGCAGCAGGCACGTTCAGCTCACTTTCTGCTTCCTCGCTCCCCTCTGGCCTCTCTGGCGGGGAATTTTCAGGGTTTGGTTCCATTTCAGCTCTCCTTTCTTCTTCATCCTCAGGTGTATCATCCGACTTTGCTGTGTCCACGGTATGAACCATTAACAAACCAGCTGACTTTTGCTGTGAAGTATCCACAATGTTTATCAACATGTTTTTCTTCTCCTCAGCTTTCTTTTCTTTCCCTGCATCTGTTTCATACTTGTTCTCGGTCTCCTGCCGTCTCAACGGGCCACGAGTGTTTTGCCTCGAGACAGTAGCAGTAACAGGAAAAGTTGTTTCAATATTGGGTCTCAGCTTTGTATCGATGTAAAGTGGTTTATTAAGGTCAGCTTTAACGGCGTCTCCTTTGCCTGGAATTTGCTGTGTTTGTTCCTTCATGGCTCTGTCCCTGGCAGAGAGAGCGAGGGCTAGCGGTGAGTTTGGATCTAACAGCTTTCCAGTGACCGGGTGAACATAATTATCTGAGCTGGGTGCATTCGTGGACTTAGCTGCCACTGTACTGTTTTCAGTACCTTTCGTTTTGGATGAAGCATTTAATGTCCTTGAATCAGTTTGATTGCTGGGTTCACCACTATTAAAAAGATTTTCAGGCTCTCTAGGTGTGGGAATCGGAGATGGCGACATGAGCTGTCTGAAACCATCTTCACTACTAAACATTGCTTCATCGGTGAATTTAGATTGCCTCATACGTGGTGTTGGGGGCGTTAGTCCAACATCCTCATCTCCTAGGTCTGTGGAAAGGAAGGCTGGAGAATTACGCCTTGCTTCCAGCCTCTTTTCCCTGTCCCTCACTGCTCCAGCAATGGCTGCTGCAAACGGACTGCTGACACCCAAGCTGTCATCGGGTCGGAGTTGCCCAGGTTGCTCTGAAGACTGAGGGTCGATTTCCATGCTGCTCCCTTGGCTGCTTTTCCCACTGCTGCTGGTGGACGGCTCTTTCACGATAATTGTTGGGATTGGAATAGAGCAGGTTTTTTCCGGACTGTCTTCAACGTTGGACTGTTTTACCAGCATCCCCTTCCGCCTGGCTGGTTTGGCTGGCACGTAAACTGCTTTGCTTGCAATCTTCCCAACCTCAGAATATGGATTTTCTGGCATCTGACCCCTCTTGTTCCTGAAATTTGCCTGAGCTGCGGCACTCCGACTGTACAGGTCTTCAGAGTCCAGAGAGTATCGGTCCAGTTCTCGTCTGTAATAGATCCCCTTGTCCCTTATCATTGTTCCCACATTCTCAGGCCTAATCAAAGCAATTTTTGCACCTGAATTCTGGTTAAATGGAGGTTTGATAGTTCCATAGCTCCTTGATGTTGGGGATTTGGGAGAGTTGTACAGAGAAGGAGAAGGTGGTGGTGGTGAAGGAGGTAAGGACTGTGGTGGTGGTGGGATATCTTCCGAGGTGTCAGGCATTGAGAGACTTCTGGTAAACTTCAGCATAGGAGGAGCCAAAAACTGCCGTTCTTCCTCTGTTATTCCTAAAAATCAGAAAATATATTAAAACACTGTCTTCCCCTGGGATCCCTCATACTGTATCATTTCTGTACCCAACCTAAAATGCCAGGGTGCATTTCACATGGCATGAGGCATATACAAAATTATGAGAGAGGTCTTTTGGTTCATTCCTACCATAAGCTTTTTTTCTTGTGGAACTTCCAGAGACCTAGATGCCAGAATTAAAATGGTGCTGCAGAATTTTAATTAAACTGATCACTGATGTGTAGGCAAATCTTTTGGTTTTATGTATCATCAAGGTAGCTGTAGAGAGGCACAATTTCTTTGAAAATTATCAAACAGGGAAGACATTCTGTGCAGAACAGTAGCTTCTGCCTTGCTCTAGCACACTATAAATGCATAAGATAATGCAACTTCGAAACTTAATGAATTTTTAAGATGCACTTGAAACTTAGGAAAGGGACTGCAAAGATTCTATTGGGGAAAGAAATCATAATGTTTCATTTCAAAGGAAGACATTATATTATTACAAATACGGCTTTTAACATAAATAAACTGGATAATATTGAGATAATTTAGATGTTAATTTTACATCAGCATAATGCATTTCTAAATTGATACACATCACTACTAAGATTACTACCAAGAATTAAGCAAGCCCAAATTTGGTCTGCTTTTTTTTTTTTTCTTTTGTAAAATCACCTATTGCCATCATTTGGAATGAAAAAGGTGAATTTGATTCCATTTGACCAATAAGGATTCCTTTGTAAACTACACAGAATTACAATACTTTTGCCCCTGTAACACAGAAAAAAGGAGGAACATTTAGCCCTAGGTAATGCATTGCAAAGGGCTTGTACTGATCTTTTCTTTTTTCCTTCTCACTGCCTTTCTTTGTTAGAGGGAAGGTTCTAAAGAAAGGGATTAAATTATAATCCCACAATACTTGCCTACTGCAATCAAAGCAGAACGTGGACATTATATTATCTCACACAAAAACTTCTCATTAACTTTGTATAAAAATGAAACAGTCATTCACTGAGGTAAAGATGTTGGAGAAATATGCTTTAAGAAGCAAAAGTTACTAGAAGTATGTGATTAATGCACAAGCAAACTGTATGTGAGAAGCATTTTACCTATAGATTTTTGTCTTCTCATTGTACCCCGAGGTATACCCAGAAAAGGACCTTGAGCACTCCCTGGTACAGTGGGCGTCATCACAGCAATACCCTGTCTCTCATACATGGACTACAAAAAAGCAAACAAAAAACCCCGAAAGCATTAAAGCATGCAAGTCTTTCTCTCACATGTAAATAACTCTTCTGTCATATCTGCTAATCCACTATCCTTTTTACTTAGAATTCTTATGGAAAACAACAAATTTGGTGTTATTTTGGGGAGGAGGTGAAGAGAAAGGGAAGGTCACGTTTTATTTACATGTTATTAAAATGACAACAGCTGTAAGCAGAGTTAGTTGAAATTATTTACAAGGCAATATGTTAAGTTTACAGCACATTTCGTGCACTGTGAGAAAAACAAAGCATGAGCCACACACTGCATAGGTACCGACATTCACTCTGCACCGAGCTGTATGCTCCTTCGCTTCTGAAGAACAAACCTGCTCTTGCACAGACTCAGGGTGTCTTGCACAAGGTTATGCTGGCAGTCAGCATCTCAGCTAGGAACTGAGGAATGCCACCTGAATCCCAACGCACTCAACTGTCCCTCTTTGTAGATCATCACAAAAGTATTTGTTTGCTGTCTTCATTTCCTTCCATCCCGAGCTGCTGAGAACAGCAAAGTGCTTGTCCGTATCAGGACTGATGCTCTTTTGGAAGGGTGGGTAATGGAAAAATACATCTAGCATGCAATAAAAACAATTACTTTTTCACATGCAAAGTTCTGTAAGAGCAAATTTGCAATTGAGTAATCCAATTTCAGAGTTCTGGCATTTAAATTTTTAATATGTGCTGTAGTATTAATGTCAATTCTTCCCTTACAAATCATCATGTGTTATTTAATCAAGATATTATATATGCCATTAGGAATAATAAAAAACCTGCAGCAGGAGAAACCTTCACATTAGTGGAAATGGTGTGGCTGCACTAACTCTGGTGCTGAAACTGAAATAACATACCTTGACTTTCAGCAAAGTTTTTTAGCTTGGGTATGAGTTGTACTGACACCTTCAAGTTCAGAACTTACTGGCGCCTCACCAGCTCAGATTAAAGGCAGAACAAGTTCACATCTGTTTGAATAACACTGAGGTAGCAATGCTGTCATTGTGACAGTCTCAGAATAAATATAAGGCTATAATGAGAAAAGTTTTACAGGGGTACATAGACTTTTAAAAAACTATTATTAGAAATACAGAGTAGACCATGCCTTAAACTTACAAGATCATAAAAGTAAGATGAGTATATAAAGCAACGTTTGTAAATTTGTTTCTGTTGTATGCCTGCACGCTGCCAAGAGACCCCCCTACCAGCAGTTTCAGAAGTGAAAGCAGTACTTCATAGCTACCACTCACATTCATATCTGTAGCTGAGGGAAAACATCTACTAGAAGGCCGCTGTTTAATAGTTGCCACTCTTGAGTCCACAGTTGCATTGTCTGCAATTCTTGATGGCTTGGAAACTGGTACTATTTCATCCACCTTATCTGTAATATAAAAGTATTCAGTAAAATAAATATCGTTTGTCCAAATACTGAAAATGTAAATATTGCAAGGTCAAAGGAAGAGATTTACTTTTCAAAAAAATGCAAAGAAAAAGTTTTTTTGGCATTTTAACAAGGCAACGCTTGAGCATCATAAGTCGTGCAAGCCGAGCACTTTTTATTGCTGCTACATAACATGCATGCTTTATTTTTAAGCCTGCATGCATTTAATGTTTACTTAGTGTGACTCGAAAAACAATCCTCTTCTTCAAACCTTCAAAATGTGAAGGGAGAATATCTATATAGAAATGGAAAGAAGACCTTTAGAAATAATGAATCTGTACAGCACTGTTTCAAAAAGAGATAAGCAGACTGTACTTAGTCATCAGAATTTCAGTGATATTTTGGACAATAACAAGTACTCCAGAAGTGCTCTTTTATGTCTATTCTCCTTAAGTAATCACATCCTAATTTATTCACACTCTTGGATTATTAGATTAGCATTTGTAACTGCATCATTTGCTTAAATGAAACTTTTATATGTATTTTATATTTTAATAACTGCACAGTCTGGGAATGTATTTAGTTGTGGTCAGAAACAGACCAAATAGGCAAAAAAGTCCAAATCTGAACAAGAACTTCAACATTTGGATTTGGGATTCTGATCTACCATATGATGTGAACAGAATTTATAGGGAAAACTTTAATCAAGCTTATGTGAAGTTTAGAGTGTCAGTTTTAGGCCCATCTCCAACTTTGGTCACAAACAAGGTTCATCAGCATGTAATATATAACATTACTCCCTCGGACTGAAGACCTCCAAGTACCATATAATCAACTGATAATAGCCTGGCAGCTCCTTTATTGCCACTTCTACTACTATGCAACTAAGGCATGGAGAAATTAAATGACTAGCCTAAGCCAGCAAAATAGTTTGATTTTTGAATCTGTACTAGAATTCAAACTTGAATCATACCAACAGGTTTCCTTACTGCGCCTTCCATTGCATTTGCTTTCCTCAGAAAGCACAGACTGCACGGCATCACGTTAATTTAGTGTCTTTTCCTTTGAAGTTTCACCAAAGTAAGGATTAGTTAGATGGCCTGTGGTATTTATGTGAGTGAAATACCTGAGCCTGGCTCCTTCCACAACGTTGAGTCAGAGCAACGTTGCTTTTCAGCAATTAGTTCCATCTCTCAAACGGTTGATTGTTTGCTTCAGCAAATGAGGATAGCTAGTTTATTATTATATTATAGACTTAAAAACCCCATGGTTTTGGTGGTCTAGAGATGGTGTTATTATGCAAAGTATCAGATTTAGGGATTTAAGTTTTACCTCTCACTGGAGAGCAGTGCACTCAGGGCCCTGGATATGGTTATGGATGGGAACAAGGCAGGAGGAAAAGAGTTTTTGATCCCTCTAAACAGTAGATCTGGCTGATGCAAGGATGATATTTTAAATGGGAGAAGAAGAGAGGGAAGAACTTTTAGCCTTCTGGTTAGGAAGAAGGTTGTCCTAGAAGTGGGTATTTCAGTGTCACAGAGGGTCAAGGAGCAGGCAGAAAAGGAAAGGTTGAGCAGAATCAATAAGCTGAACACTGTTGAAAACTGTCTCACAAGAGTGGTGTTGCTGTTTCTTTTCAATTGAAGTTAGCATTCAATTCTTTTCAATGGTCTGCTTTATTTTTGTGTGTTTTAAATCATCCAGTAGAAGGAGAGAAGGAAAAAAAATTCTTGAAATCATCACACGTATTCAAAAATAAAACAAACTTCAAGTCACATTTTATAAGACTTTATAATACAAACTGTGAACTTCTGAAAGAAAAATATATGCACTTCTGCTCAGCAAAAGGCATCAGAAAGCAATGGTGTAACCATGAACATTTGACCTATACAGCAAAAATATGGCTAGACTGTAGAATCGTACTCAGGGGATCTATCACCAAAAGCTTCAACTGGGCAGAGATTTCCTGTTAAGTCTCTCCCACTCTTATCATCATCCCAGAAGCCAAACAACTGGTCTTTGGGATACAGAAAGAAGGAAGCTTTGGAAATTTGAAGCACTAGGTACTCAAAATCTGTAAATAAGAAATATAAATATACCACGTAAGAACTGATCCCCTTTATTTTTAACAGACACATGTAACCATATACCCATTCAGACAACAAAAAGCTACAGGGAAAGAGTGATGAGGCTATGACAGACACTTGAAAAGCATGAAAATATTTGTTTGGGGATGAAACATACATACCCTCCAACTGCACTGATTCTGCTAGACAATACTAGAAGTCAGATCCTAATTTTGGATCTGACCAAAATATCAGTTGGTACCAATCCTTAATACCATCTACTATTTCCAACTGGAAAAAACTTTGTTTTGTGTAAATTTATTGCAGGTTTCTTGTCTGTAGACAGGTTCTCAGTCCTTCTCACCCTATAGCTGCTCCCATTCGAGTGGTGTTTTGCGCCTTGCCATGTCTAGCTGAAGCACTCAGAAATAGGAGAGGAGAGCAGGTTAAAGCTTATGCTAATTTGCAAGGAACTCTTTAGGGGCTCCTCGCATAGCATTTCCAATGGCAGCACTGTGAAGCTTCTTCTTTTGCTCTACTGGCTTTGATCAGAAAGCAAAGGTAGAGTGGAGGTCATTATTTTAAAACTACAACCAAAAAAAGAAAAATAATCTGAAGCTACAGAAGCAGCCAGCGTGTGGAACGAGATTTATTCTAAATGGCAGCAGCTACATGGCGGGTCCTGCAGAATACGTCAAAATCTCAGCATCTGGCCACAACTGCACCACGCTTTTGAAGTGAAAACACTATGAAAAATAAAAACATTCTCATCGTATTATCAAACATGCTCATCAGGCCAAGAAAATGAACTGGCTGAATTTTATTTAGCTTCATTCAAACTCATCCCAAAGAAATAAGACGTAGGCGTATTGGGACAAACTTTCACTTGCCTTTGCCTTTAACTAGGTTGTTCATATCCACAGTACCAGTGTGCAAACCATGTATGCACCAGAAACACACGTTCAAAAGGCAGCACATACTGGAATAATTTGTCAGGCTTACTATCAGCTTCTCTCCCAATCTCCTTGCGATCGTAAGTACTCTGCAGCATGCAATTCTTGTACCAATGAGAGGGGAAACCTTCCAAGCTGGTGTTGGAAATTCTCTGAGGACACCTTTACAAACAGTTTTACAAAAGAGAGATTAAAAAGCCACAGAATGGGTGCAAAAAATTTGCACCTCGTGTGAGGCGTGTCGACAGTGTGGCCGAAGAAGCAGCCTCCAATGGTATTCTTAAAAGGAACACAGCTGGATGTAGGTGGAAGGGAAGAAATAGTGGGAAAAGCCTACATTGGAGGTTGGCCGTGCCAGCTGCGTTTCCTCGTTAAATTGGTCATTTAGCAAAGTACAGCCACAAGCACGCACGCACACACACTTCTAAGGGAGCAACTTGTGGCTGGCTGGTAAAATAACAAAATACTATCTGCTTTATTTTGAATAACTTAGAAAGACAGGGAAGAGGAGTCTATGGCTCGCTGGACAGAGAGCGCAGCTCAGTTGTGATCATAGAAGAGGATTTTTAGGCCTACAATTATTCTAGTATTTGCCAGAGGAGGAATTCATCACTGCTTTGACATATAAACTCTTCTGAACCTTCACGAGAAGTTACAACGGCATGTTGAGAGTCAAACACAGGAGCCATGCTACACCTGTGATAAGGAGTTACCACCAGTCAAGGGGCTCCTGGTAACCGCGTCCTTTCGGAGAACTATCAGGGATATCACATGTATAAGCCAGTCTGATGCCTCTGCATGCATATAGCAATTTGAGTGCCACTATATTAAATTCCCCCGAGAGAGGCAGCACCAAGAGATATAAAATAATTTATTGCAAAGTGCGTTTCCATCTGCCCTGTGGGTTACCAATTGCACCCATGCTCTGCTCAGGGTGCCAGCCCTCAGGAAATTAGATGGCCTAAAGGCACAGAAAGTAGTTGCATTTTATCAGCATGTAGGTCGTCTCTGATGAAAAGCTCTTAATCACAGACATAGTAGCACAGTACCCAACAGCATGTCGTGACTTTTACATTCTCAAGAGGTCTGGCTGCTAGGCAAGTTGCTTTTTTTCTTTTTTTCTTTTTTTTTTCTTTTTTTAAATAATTAATATCTGTGATAATTACAGGGGACAGTCTCCTCCTAATAGATTTGTTGCAGGAGATGGCTCTTATCCCCGTAGAACACATTGCTTAGTGACTCCTGTTTCGAATCCCCAGACTCTCTCAGAGGAAAAATTATAATGCTGCCCATCAAGCCACCAGATCCATCATAAAAGGAACTTTGAAAATGAGAGTCAGGTGCCTAGATAGATCTGGTGGCACATCACTACACAGGCCCCAAAAGATAAATATGAGGTATGATCCTGGCAACATTACTTATTGTACAACATAGCCAAGACACGTGGATTAGCTCCACCGAGGGTCTTAGAAAGTGAGCTGGTCAGACCCACAGAGGATAAGAATGATCATGATCCGGTACAGGCTAACCCCAACACCTCAGGCTGGCATGCCAGAAACACCAGGCAAAGACTGATCGAACACAGTTTTGGAGGCGAGTATTGCCAAGACCTGTATACTTACCACCCAGTCCAGAATGCTTGCTCAGAGGGGATGGGGTAATGGAGAAAGAAAACTCAAAAAACAGCTGCCTCAAGAAATGACTTGTATTTGTAAGAAAAGCAATGAATGCCTGGCACAGAGTAAAAAAATGCTCGTATGAAGTTAAAGTGAAAGAACAGAGGCAAATGTTCTTCAAATACCAGCAGCACACATCGTTAACAGTGCAAATATAAACTACAAAATGTTAGACTAATCTAGTCAGCCAGAATACAATGTTAGCCAATGTAGGAAATGGTTGAATTCTGCCACCGATGGCCTTATGGCTAAGAATTAAAAGGACAGGCACATTAAAAAAAACCCTAAAAATCCTATGGTGTGGTTATTTTTTCTTCCCTCCCCCTTTTGCCTGGCGTGTAGGCATGGGCAACGAGGCCCTCTCGGTTATGGCTCTCTGCAGCCGGCCACTGCGACAAGGCAGCGTGGCCTGCGGTGGTTCTCGAGAGTCGCTCGTCCCTTCGGCCCCTGGTAAGCACACAGTGGAGGATGCCACTGCGTCCTCACCAGTCCATGTCGAGGCACAGGTTAACTCGACATGAGGGGTGGCTCTTTGGGAGATGCGTGTTTCAAGGACCTGCGTCCTTGGCTGCTTGAGGAAAGCTAAAATCTCTGACAGGTAGTTATGGATGGCTCTTGTGGAGGTAGCCACAATGCCCAGCTGCAGCTCCATACGGCCCATGGACTGTGACATGAGACCCATGGACTGTGCATGCTCCCTCTTGATATTTTCCAGCAGCTGCACAATCCTACTGTTGGTTTCCATCAACAGCTTCTCTCCCTCTGTTAGCTGGGGCTGCCCTCTCCAACCCCGATCCCTAGGGACAGGCTCAACACCGCGGTGCTCTTCATTCATTTCATCATTTCCCTCCTCCTCAGGAGAGTCACTTTCAAACTGAGGAGTCCTACTGAGTGACTGATCCCCGGGAGACTGTATGTCCATGGCACACTCCGGAGTCCGCGCTGGCGTTTGAAATCCCTCAAAATCCTCCCCAACGTTGCTGTGCGTTTCAGACGAGGACAATGGCCACTGCCAGCTCTCTGTGGTCCTGGCCGGTGAGTCTTCATCAGAGGCAGGCACCGAAGATTCCTGTTCTTCAGCCGGCGTGGACGGCGAGCTCCCTGGGTGACGGCCAGCTTGTCCCGAGGATCCAGGAACCTCCCCATCTTGTTCCCCAGTGACATCTGGCAATCAAATAGAGGAGCAACAACCACTGTATCTGAGGCCAGGCAGATGGAGGTATCTACATGCATTGGACAACACATAGAAAGAGGCCAGTTGGGAAGCCAGAGTGTATGTGTTTGGGCAAACGGAAGGGCGGACTAAAGTTTAGTGACTGCATTGGGCACGTGGCAGTTGACGTTATTAACCACTTTTTGGTATCAATGCACACTGTCCTGTACCCAGAACACACACAGCCATGCTGCATCCCAAGGCAGGAGCTACCAATTCACCTCATCGTGACTGTGACAGGAAATGTCAGTGAACCTAGCAAAAAGCTCACCTATGCACTGCAGTGGTGTCAGTCAGAAATCCCTGGGACGAGCTCAGGGCCAAGTGTCCAATTGAGCTTCCTGGGGTGCCAGATGTGCTCCACCACTGGCTGAGGGCAGCCCTTTGTTGTTCTGAAGCACTGCTGGCTATCTTCGCTTTTGTCCGACGTCTCACGTCACCCCCACCCCCAATGCGCTCTCTCCCAGTGACTCCTGCAGCACCAGGGTGGCCGTTCCCAGCATTTATCCCACGAGCAATGCCCTCCCCAACAGCTGCTGGATTTTCTTGTGCTTTTCTCCAAACAGTAGGTAACGCTATCTGAGGGCATTGCTCGCCAGGATCTCATCGTCTTCTGAAAATAAACTTTGGTTTGCCCTCCCCTGGCTACCTCTTCCCTTGCCTGAGGGCACATGGTGGGAATGTGGGTGCAAGTGCTTCCCCGTGGCAGCTTGGTGTGCAAAGAGGTATCACTACAGATGCTAACGGGGAGGATATCATGTATGTGCTTACTCCAAGTCCTCCCCTACATAAAATGCACTCCCAAAGGCTAGAGATGGCCAAGCCCTTTGCACCCACAGCGATCACTGGCTCATAGTAGAGCGCGATCTGCCGAGCACCATTCTTGACTACATGAGTCAGTGGTCGTAACTCTCACCCTCTCCATGCTTCAGATAAAAAAAATGAGTCCATTTGGTTGGTGGGGAGGGGGGGGATGGGGACAATTTGGTCATCAGAAATTAATCTGGGGCACTCTGGGTCACATGTTGCAGTAGGGTAGCCCAAAGAGCCTGCATTCCTCACACTCAGGCAAGGGTTACGTGAGAGAAGCTCTGCTGTTGGGAAGACTGGGACATGATGGGCAGTGGCTGACTGTTGCTAGCTGGCTGGCTGTGCTGCTCACATTACAGGGGTCGGAATGCCAGGTCAGTGTCATGTCTACTCTCTGGCATCCCAGCCTGGAAAAATGTTATTCTTTAAGAATTAATTTCTGCTCTTTGAAATACTTTATATGCTGCTCTTCAGACCTCAATTTAATGCTGGAAGCTCACATCTGGAAGGTGTTGCTGAGGTCATGTTAAGTGATACTTCTGGATCTGTTCATGAATCAGGGTTTTTTTGTTTGATTTTTTGTTTTCTTATTTTATGATTTTAAATGAAAGCTCCTTCTGACAGACCCACGGATCCCTCCTCCTATATATCAGTCCCTGTCTACCCTAATGTGGCACTCGTTATCTCTACACCCAAGTGCCTCCAACATTATTCTGCTCTAACAGGGATTCTGTGTGGCTTGATATAAACATGATTTTTTTAAAATGCTAAAATAATGGATATTATTTGTGCATTTCGCATATTCACTACTTCAAAGTATTCACATTCAAAGTATTCACATTCTCTCTGTGTCTGGCTGGACTGTCCAGTTGCATGTTTTATGGAAAGTGAGGATGAGATTGTATTTGTAAAAAGGCATGAGCTCCTTATGGAAATGAAATTTAGGGACAAACTGTCATGCAATCATTGGCTCTTCCACTCCATGAAGATTTGAAGGGGACTGTATAACAACCTAACTGTAATAACTGCTTCTTCCTTTGCAATTCTTCTCCCCCTTTGCCTAATACAGCCGTAGCTGCAAGCCTTCATTAACAAATCTCTCTTAACAACTACCATGGAGGACCATGAACTTATTTCTTAGCACTTTCCTATTTGAGTACACATGAAAAAAAAAAGAACAAAAAAACAGGGGACCTATTTTTACCACACATAGCAAACACACATTTCAGTTAAATTCTATAGAATGGGAGAAAGATATGGAATCATGTATATATTCATTCTGGTAGAGCCACTGGTCATACAAAATGCCTTTGTATTTCTTTTCATGTGTCATCAGAAAATTCCCCGTATTTGAAAACTCCATTTTCCTGACAACTTGTTCTAAACAGAGCCCACCTAGCAACTGGCAAGTAACAGAACCAAACTGAATTAAAAGCCAAAAACTGAAGAAAAACAAAATAAAAAAACCTCCAATCCCCACATTAATTTATGAATATTTCTGTCAATAGTGTCACTGAGTTTAGTTTGTTCAGATTCAGGGGGATCATAACACTTTTGTTATTTGTGCATCTTTACACATCTGCCAGATGCAGAAAAGTTTCTCTGAAAAAGCATAATAAACTCTTGCAGAGTTCCTAATTCTCTATGAAAATTTACTACTTGCTGTCTTCCTAATCAGTATTTTCAGTCTCTCAGAGCTGAAAGAACAGCATCTGGCATAGGTGACCAATAACACAAATGACAAAGAGTACAAACAAACAGTCTGAAACCCCATGGGCAGAAAGTTAACTGTGGAAACTACTGGCGAATACTTATGAATAATGAATACGTTCACAGGTTTTAGGGTAGGTTTCTTGACTAGCAATGAAAAGGAGGAATATTCATAACTGTTATTATTCATAACAAGGCGTTCAACAACTCTAGTAACTCCAGTTCCTGGAAGCTTTGTGAAACATTGACATGGGGCATGGGGAAACGAAGGGTGCATTCCAGGCATGGCCTTACACAAGCTTTCATTCACTACAAAGCAATCATGGGAAAACTGCCTGAAGGTCAATGGCTGACACCACCTTGATGAATGTGTCAGTCTCTGCCCAATAAATCCATTCCTTGATGACCAAAGGTCACCCTAATTTGACACCAGATCTTGGTAAATTGGTGGCACCAGTGGCTAGGTTGGTGCTGTGGAAAAGGTGTGTCAGCTACAGTAGGGGCACTGGAAAACTTGGTTTGGCCAGAAATTGTCCTTATTGGCCAGAGAAAAGGCTGACTGCTCTGAACAGCTGCCAACAGTGGGATTAAAGCTGGCTGAGAAAGTTATCTCAACTGACTGCCTGTACCTCAATTCTTTGGCAAAGGGGTAACCTGCCAAAAGAAAAAAAAAAAAAGAAAGAAAAAAGGACACTAAGACTGTCGAGTCAGAACTGGCTAAGGACCAAACTATATATCAACATGGTTGATCTTCCTTGGTTGTTAGTTGGATTTAAAAAAATATCTCTTTTTTACAACCAAGCTTTAAATACAGTGGGTACAAAGAACCACACCATCCCTACATGCAGCATTTCGCTCACAGTGATACATGTGATTTAACAGGCAAAAGAGGTCACTTTTATAGATATCTTTATATTTATACCTAGTGATACCAGCCAAAGAATGGCAGTCTCCAAAACTGTGACTTGCTTCATGTTCCTAACCTCACATCCCTTGCTCTGACAGGACATGACTCCCATTTTGATCTTTAAATGACCACGTAAGGGAGTCAGAAAGGAACATTCATATGGGTTAAAGGAAATACAAATGTTTGGAAGTCAGTGACCCACTGTGCTCTAACTTTAGTGTTTGATCACTCTGAGTACTATGCAGCTATTTCCAAAAGTCACATGGGACTCACAGGTTTCTGGAGACTTCTTTTTTTTGTTTTACCTCACTGATTCTGTTGTGTTTAAAGAAAAAAATGAGACCTGTTATTAAAGTGGTCCTTGTAATAGTAACTAGTGAACTTTCTTCATAGTCCTGGCTATTTTCCTCTCTTTCCTCTTAGACAGGTCCTCTGTTTCTGCACCGAAACCTGGAGCTGGCTGCCTGTACAGTGTTGGCACTGGGCTGATACAGAGCTTGCTTTGATGTGGTGGATCAGCAATTGCTCCTGGTGGCCACAGGAGAACCGCTCCATCTTTTATGCCTGCAGAGGTGATCTGTGGTTTGCCTGATCCTGTTCTGAACATGGTGATTAGAAGCCAGGATTATTCCAGCCTTTTGGTTCATGAATACATCCATCATTTTGGAGCGCTGCTATACCGTGCTGTCTCTTTACAACACAACATTCATTTACCAGTGAGAGTCTTTTAAGTTCATTATTAGACACATTTAGGATTGTAGCAATTATTGGGTTGAGATACACAGAGAACTGAACAGTCAATTCAGCTGTAGGGATAGAGGACTGAGACAGAGGCCAAGAACAGAGCAGGGCTTTGGATATAGACAAACTTTAGAGACATCAGAGGTATTTCTTTAAATTTTGTTCACTGAAGAACATTTGAGATTTATGCCTGTGTTGTGCCTTACCTGCCACTTGGACTGGCAGTTGATCCCTCCCCTGAGATGTGCTGCTCTTTAAGAATCCCTCCTTTTGAAATCCCACCATTTCTGTTTCACCTCTGCTACTGGATCGTTGCCTTTTCCATTATCTTTCCTTTTCAGATTCCCCACCAGTAGAGCTGGACGTGAGGGGTGGGGTACCGTCTTCCTGCTGACAGGTAGGTGGAGATGTTCCTTGGCCACAACAAGTGGGCCAGGAGCTCAACAACAGCAGTAACACAGTTGGGGAGCTTCCTGGGACCTGCCTCTGCTGCTCTGGACCTGGGCCTCTGCCTGTATCTGCATCATGCCTCCTGGGGTGGGTGCATTTTTCAAACTGCTTAGGTACCAAGGTGATAGGTGCCTTGTAAATACCTAAGATAGATACAGACAGAAACTGTACCAGGCGCAATCAGTTATGCAAAACTTCATACAGTGCCAATTGCACCTATATGCTGTAGCATCACCCACCTTTTCTAGCATCTGCAGTCAACCACAGTCAAATATTTGGCACATGTATTTTTCCTTTTGAAAAGTAATGGGAACACAGGCCATTCATTCTTCCTTGGTGTCAACAGGTCTAGGCACATAGCCCTTAATGTCAGGTACCGCATATGCACATATTTTGTTCCATCACCTTCCCTAAATGTGAGCTTGCAAGTTTAGTTTAATTTCTTTCGTTAGCAGATAAAATTTGTTGCCTTGTCAATAATTTGCAAAAATCAGTTACATAAGTAGTCCTAAAACTAAAGGGATAGTCTTTACTTTTGCTTATTAAAAATGCACAGAGATTCATTTAAACTACACAAAAATATGGTTGTGGTGTTGCTTTTATATCTTATGGATTAATTTTTAAAATTTCTTTTATTTTTAACTGTAAGTAGCTTGTTCTTAGCATAGAGACCAGGAGTGATTATTCATAAAAGTTTGCATGTGTGAAAAAATATCAAACACATCTAAACCGAGTAGGTGCAGTGATTTACATTATATTCCTTTTACATTTTTGTCACTTTTCATATACGTGCAAAAGTCCTTGCCCTGTTTAGTTTGTAAAAGAATAGCTGGGTAGTAACTTGATAAATACTTCCAGGTGAATGTCTGTGGGTGGGGGGAACTATGTAAAGGATAATTTGGGCAAATGGAACATATGGGAATCTAGAACATGCTTTCAAAAAGCAGATGAACAAAATTCTAGAACAAATCTTCAGTACTAGTGGGGTGGTAGCAGAAAGATGAGAACCTACTAATTTCAAAAGAAAGCTTGATCAGCTTAGAGAAGTTCATATGATAATGTCACATGGCATAGAAATAATTGTACTTGATGAATAGATCTCCAGTGCCTCTGGGGAAAAACAGGTGACTCCTATTTGCAGATGGTTAAAAATGGATCTCTGTTACATTAGCTATGCCCACTCAAAACTAATGCCTTTCTTTTTAGTTATTCAGATAGGAACAGATGTATAAAAAACTGTCGAAGACCAAAAACAGGTAAAGTACAACCAGGCCTTCAACATACTGCTAAGGATTTACAGACTAACCTTTAGCTAAAGCATTGTTTCAGAGTAAGAATATTAAAGGTTAAGATTTAAATCCAAATTTGTTGTTTATGATCGTATTTAGAGGAAAGAAACAAGTTCAGCCTCCAGTTATGTCATGTAAATGTATGGTTAAAAAGTATACAGACATGGAATTATTTGAGTTTTCATTTATACAGTTAGGCTAATCCTCATAAATCTGCCACCACAAGCACATTTAACCTGGAATTAACTTCTTCCAGCTCCACCCCAAATGAACAATTTGCAGGGTTGTGCTTAAATCACAATGCCAGAATCACATATGTACCATACTGCAAACAATAGGCAGAGAATATTACTTTAGCAGTTAGCAAAATGAGGAAATAACAAAAGTGCTTTGCAATACAGTCAAAAACATAAGCCATTTGAAACACTTTCCTTCAATGAAAATTGAGTAAAAAGACTTGTATGTTCTCTGGGATACTGTAAACTCTACAGAGTACACTAAAATCCAAAAAAGGGGAAAATTATGTAAAATAAATCAGTAAAACATAAAAACTTAGTGACTGAAATTAATCATTTAACATTGAGTATCTATAAATACCATTACATGATTTATGAAAATTATTTGTATGTATTCATGATAAAGAATTATCAAAACTTTCTTAAAAGAAAGTCTTATTTGTGTTTCTAGGGCTGAATCTTCACATTAGTACATATAAGTCACATTTACATATTATAATCACACCAGCAAAAGTAATTGTAAAGAAGGCAGAAAACTGATATGCTCAAATCCTTTCTATAGATACAATTTTCAAGTACCAGCTCTTTAACAGTATGTTCAATTAATGAAATAATTATACAGGCATTTAAAATGCACCTGCAATCCTGAAGCCTTACAATTCAGCCTACCTTGAAAGAGGAATGGTCATTGTCTAACAGTGGTTTCTGTTCAAGAACAAAAACAAAGCAGAGAATATAGTCAATACCCACTCCTACCCTGCAAGCCAGGTAGAATTTAAGTGGCAATTGGATATTCTGTTTAAGAGACAGCATTTGAAAATTTGACCTAATCACAAAAGAAAGACAATCAATCAAAAGAAAACAAAAAGAAAGGTGGAGGACCTAAGACACTTGCAGCCTTCTCTGTTCTTGCACTTACTCTCACGCTTCCACACGGAGGGGAAAAACCAAACAAACTATGATGAATTATCTAAAAGCATTTATTTTAAATTATATTAGAAATTAATTAACATGGGTATATGAACATTTGAAAGAAAAAAGAGAGATATAGCAGCAAAGGGAGTTTTGAGATGAGGGAGATAAGTCCTTCATCTCCCTGGCTCCTGAAAAAGAGAGAGAACACATTAAAAGTGTTGAAAAAGTTTTCCACTGCCCTAACTGTACCATGTTGGGAAACACATGCAATTTTTATTGTTCCTCAAATGCTCATGATTTTGACTGTGTGGTTAGATATCAATTAATGATACCTGAGCAGAGCAAGCCACACTCACATGTGCCAATGTATTTCATTCATCTGTTTCCAAATGCTACAAAACCCATGTTGTTTTCTTTAACACTTACAATTCCTTTTCCAACTTCTTTTATACCATTGTCTTGTTTGGCTGATGCAGAAAGGTTTTGAAAACCTTTTCAATTACTGTCCTGTAGTAAAGAAAGACAAGAATCACAAAAGGGCACTACATACTCAATAATAAGCTGATAAATTGAGAATAATACTACTGTAAATGAGGACACCCACACAGACTCAACTGACCTCTGCTCAGGATCCCCAGTGTTTTCAAAACATTACCTAAAGCTCCCCATTTCAAGTAATATAAGCCCTGGTTTGAAGAAGTGTTCAGTACTGAGAGTTACCTGTTAATTTAACAATCTGTGCCAAAAATTGCTAATCAGTACATTGCCAGCTAGGCACCAATTTTTTTTCAGTGGAAAACATAGGGTTAGCATTGTTCTCCTTGAAGCACACCAGATTTCAATACTTTTCTCTTATAAAATGATTTAAAAGCACATAGGTCACAGGCATAGTCCTAATCCTACACCTTCTTACACTGCTGTGGACTCTCCACAAGTTGGACTACAAGTCATAGCACCTGTAACCTTGCTACTTCAACCAAAACGGGGCCCATATTTTTTCATGCATATACTTCACAAATTCCACCCAGAGCCACCGCTTTATGCTTGTGAAAAATAACAACCTGTTGACAACCTTGATATTATTATGTTGCTATTGCATTAGAATTTCAAATATGTAATACAAATCAATTACTTACAAGGATACCCTTCAAGAATTCTTCATTAAGCCTGATTCCTTTTGCTCTCATCTTCTAAAATACAGTGTCTGGTGAAGATCAGAAAACCTTCTTCCTACATAGAAACACTGTAGATGCTGGAAACTGTCAAAGGAGTCGAGGCTGCGAGTGCTGTAAAAGTTGCTTTGATGGTATTTCCATTGTTTCCTGCAGACAAATCTCCATCATCAACTCCACCACAGTGAAATAAGTAAAATTATTTTTGAACCCAGACGTCTTTGTGAGTGGTTTCTTCAAACATAATGTAACACTGAGAGCTAATCCACTGGTTGGCATTCATTTATATATATTTGCTCTGCAATTTCATTGTTTCAGATGCCATTAGAATGTGCCACCTTTGAAACAATGGACAACAGGAATGAGATGAAGTGTGAATGCTTTTTGCAGACAGAGCTAATAATATTTCTTTTGAATGCCATCAACTGATATTTTTCTATCCAAATGCCATTAAGATTTGATGCCAGGTAACAATATACTGCGTTGATGATACCACAGTTATTCTGTATCTGAAGGGTGGTACTAGCATCTAAACTGTTCAAAGGAGGAAAATCCTACATTTGTATTTGGTACTGTAGCCCACATCAAAACCCAAAGATCAGCATCAACACATATACCGAGGGATGATTTTGTATTGATCACCATATCAAATCTAAGAACAAACAAACCACTCCCCTAGCTCACAACTGACACATGTGACACTGTCAAAGTAATATTTATTAATGCAGAAGAATTACTTATCTTGTCATTCCCATTTCACTTTGAAAATTTAGCCTATTCTTAATTCTCTGTTCTTAATTTCTTTAATTTTCAAATTTATGTTTCTCTAATTTAATAATTTTTCTCTAGTTATCTAATTCTTAATTTTGTACTTTCTCTTAGAGGATTTTTGTATTAGGTTTTTAAAATGAAATACTGTCCACTTTAGCTTTCACTGAAAATCCCAAATTATTCACTAAATCAAACCCATTTCCTAGCGGTAAAAAAAGCTTAGGAGCATGAAACTTTTAAATAACATATCTAGACATTTACAGATCTTAGTTTATGAATGTGTTCCTCGAGTATCTTATAATTTTAAAATTCTCCATTCACAAGAAGTTATCAATAAACAAGTTAAAAAAAATACTGAAGGAAAACCCCTTTAAAAACAAGCTTTTCATGAGCCACATAAACTTTTTATGAATAGAGTTAAATTTATTATTTTAAAATATTAATTTCAAAACTCTAATGATATCTGTTTTCTGTAGTGATGATGAAAATTATGATCAAAAATTAAAATGCATTGGGAGATTCATTACTTTTCTTTTCATGTTTTATTTTTACAGTATTTTCAAATCTTCATTTAAATTTGCTGCATGAATATTTTGGTTATTCTTCAATATTAACGGACTAACTACACATGGCCTAGAATTGTATTTTAAGTACTGCCTCCAAAATATTGTTGCTACAACTAACTGTTAGTTTACGTGTTGCCATAACTTATTCATTAACAATTCTTGGAAACCTACAAGTCACACAAGAAAAAAGAAAGCATCTTCCCCCTCCCCAATATTCCAAAAAATCCATAAAATAGTTATATTATTGAAAACACACCCCCTCCAAACATACAATTTGAAGTTGGATGCTATCTCCCTGAGCCAGGCAACGACTGTAAGCAGAAAGTCAGTGGCACAGATGAAGTACAGTTTACATTTTAGTAATTTGTGCTATATAACTGCAACAAAAATACTGCCCATGCCATACTGCTGTGAACCTAAAGATTTTATCACCTATCTCTTTAGACGCAAACGCCACATCATCTCCCCTGAATACAAAAAATACAGCCCCTGTCCTTCCTTTCTCCTGTCCTCTCCGTGAACCAGAACCCCGCTCAAAAGACAACCAACAAAACCAGTCAAACCGAACCACAAAAGCCATTATTTTTGCCTTAATGCCTCCCTCACCTACGACCCAGAAAACTGAAGTTTTGGTTGACAGAAGACTCTACAATGACAATATAAAGATTTTGTATATGCTGCCAAAACATATTTTTCAGAAAAACACCAGTAGCAATGGGGTTTATGCTGTCATAGTCTCTGAATGGAGAATGGAAAACATCACTAGCTGGAACCTCTATTAGCGACCTGAAAGGAGGTCAGGAAAGAGCAGAAAAATAAAGAGTGAAAAATAACCTGATTTTGTCCTGCTTAACGTTAAAAAGCAAACGCTTCCCTGTTGAGAGAAGACACTGTCTACAGCCTAGCTTTCCTTTCCATGACACTGAACTTGGTCAAAGAGCACAATGTAGACCCTTTTCCATCTATCACTCAGGGGCTCAGGGAGGTTTGAGGCTCTTCCTTGGGTTGAACGCCATGAAAAGGTGTAAATGACAGTCCCTGCTCAGGAGAGCTTACAATCTAAGAAAGCAAAATGACATACAGGAGTATGGAAGAATACAGCTAAACACAAACAAACTCTGTATACATGTATATACAGTTACACCTATAAGACCTATTAAAATAGCACCTCTATTTCTACCTGCCCCTCTGCCTAGCCATTATCACTTAGATGGTTGCCTAACAGGGATCATAGGGGAAATGGGTCTTTAGGAGAGTTTTCAAGGAGAAGGTAGTGGCCTTATGAATCAGTTCAGGGAGGGCACTCCATGCATACGGGACAGCGTGGAAGATGTTATATTGGGAACTTAAAATCGTGCAGAGCAGCATTTCTCCAGACCAAAAGTTCAAGTGTTGTGTGCAAGATCCCTATTTCCTGAGACAGAGACAGTGTGGTTATGGGAGTAACATTTGGCCATTAAAAAGACAAGTGAAACCACTAACGTAGGACTACACTGAGGGTATGTTATTGGCCACGGATTTTCTGTGGCTGCCAGTTAGCACAGTAACTGTGAGGAGATGATATGGAAGGGTTTGGAAAAGAGTTGGATACAAAGAAGGAAAAAAAAGGCAAGATGAAGGAAAGGAGACAAAAGGGAGAGATGTGGGGAATATTTTCAAATGTAGTCTTCCATTTGAGTTCTTAGTGTGTTTGCAATTTATTAACTAAATAACTAAAAAACATATACAATAATTAATGTACATTTGACACCATAAAATAAACTGGACCATATGCCAACATTTACATTATGTTATTATCCTTCACTATGGAAAGGTGAGAAACAGGTTAAACAAGAGACAAAATGCTTCCCCTTACCCTTCTTCTTCCGTACTGAAGCTTGGAAATAGAAAGGGAATGAACTGTGAATCAATTCTGAAGGTAATTTTTATATGCTAAATCCTCGTCTGTCATTTTGAGCATAAACATTTTTCTTCCATCTAAGAAGTTAGTCTCTCCCTGCCAGCCTCTACTACGCACGTAACTATCAAACCACAGCAGATAAACAGCTTGGCAAAAGCACAGTTTATCAGGCTTTATACCTTAACTATAAGAAATGCTCCCCTGCAGATATTAGGGATACACGTACATTTTTTTTCTCCTAAATTCTTCTTTAAAAACAGTAACTGGGGCAGCTTACAGATACCAGGACTTTCAAACTATGACAACGGGGCATTTCTACGTCTTTGCAGATTGAAGTGGGAAGGAATCATTAGCACACGTTATCTGCTGTTACTCATTTGAAAGAGAACAACTGAGATGGTCTGCTCAGTATTACAGAGAACAGAGTAGCTAAAACCATGTTAATAAAACCATGTGTAGAGTTCAGAGACAGGCAAAGGAAGTGACTGTAAAGACTGCAAAATGCATATTTTTTTTTTTAAAAAGATGATGTCTAGCTTAGCTGGGAGAAATTACAAAAATATATACTCTAAGGGAAAAAAAAATGGGGAAATTCTATTTATCTTTTTCTTCTCTTACATAACAAGGGACATTCAATAAAATTAAAGGGATCACATTTAAAACCAATAAAAAGGAAATACATCTGTACACAGCACATAATTAGCCTGTGGAATTCTTTGCCACGAGACATTATTGAGACCATGAGGTTCTTCAGTTCAGAAAAAAATTACACATATATATTGATGAGAACACCCACAGGGTTCATCTGTACATACTTCCTATTTAGTTTGCACATATAAGTTATGAAACAAATGCTTATTCATCAGATAGCTTAATTGATAGAAAAATGTGGGTGTTCTCATAGTTCATACAGATGTCCAATATATACACATATACATATAAAGATATATAAATTATATATAAATACACACATACAATCTGTGGTTTATGTCAGAAGACAACTTTTAACTGAAGATAGTGAGAACATCTTTTTTTTTTGGAAGCTTGTTTGGTTGTTGTGCAATTTAAGAATTCTTGTTCCTTCTGATAATAGCCCTTTTACAGGACAAATATTAAAATAGGTAGACCACAGATGTGATTTGTAACAGTAGTCATACTGTTTGCTAGGGTGGCAAATGTTCAGAGTACCACGGAACTGATATTTACAGTCTTTTTTAGGAAGAAGACAAATTTCCCCTGTGCTCTGGGGTATTACTACTGCTTTATTAGGGGACATACACATCTGGAACGTGCTTCAGGACTATTCTTCAGAACAGTAAGGTCTTGTCATTGTAACATTTGCCCCATCTGGATAAAGATATGGATGGGAAATATACTTAAAGATTCAAGTATGTCCCATGGCTGCTAATCACAAGTGGTTTCTCCCAGCTGATGAGAACAAATAGCAGATCAAGTACTACAACCTGAATATGATGGTGAGAAAGCTAAAATATGATGGTCTCCATTGCAGAGGTGACTTTACTGTTAATAAGCTATTTTCCCCTAGAAAAGAATGCTGCTTCTTTCTGCTTTAAGAACAGTATCTACTATGTAAGATTGAAAAGTAAAAGAAATAGAAGAATACCCTCGGTTTGAAAGTGATTTGCAGAAGGGGATAAGGAAAGGGGGAAAATGGTGCCTAAGTATTTCTGTCTCCTTGGGAAAGTTTGTTGATAAGCCAGCCAAGTTTTACAACCTCTTAGAGCCCCATGAAAGGAAAACAGATCAAAACACCCAAACCCAAAAAGTGGCTCCAGAAAGAATATTTTTCATTTTAATCCTGGAAGAAAAACTATGGAGCATTCACAAACTGTTGAAACCTTTAGTCAGGCTCCTAAACTTCCTGGCACAGAAAAGTAAAATTTTCTGAGATCATTTAGTGCTAAAGAATCAGACTGCTTCATTTTGGTCTTCATTTGGTTGTTATACCAAAGAGAAGACAGTAACCACTTCAGCGCCCCTTTGTTGGTCAGAACTCCCACTGAAGCTACGTGACTTCATTCACTAAAGGACAGATGGGGTCCATCTGTCTCAGAAAACGTTGACTTCCAGGGAAAAAAAGTGGCCACAAGGCTTTGATTCCTTCCAGTTGGCCTTCATAAGAGTCCATACCAGAAAAAATTATTATAAAATGTATTTAAATCAATGTAGGATTACATGGAAAAATGGGTTTATTATATGAAAGACTCTATTAAATAGTCTGCAATGAGGGGCATGGTTTGCTTTTATACTCAATCTTCACTTGCTAAAGACACTGTTCTAGTGTAATAGCCATATATAAAAATGCACTGGGCTTCTCTCTTTGTATATATGGTCCATCCATAATATATTTATTAGTCTAGCTGCAGAAAGTTTACTTCTTAATGACCTAACAGATTAAAACCAGAAAGAAAAGCACTATTAATTCCTCACCTCTATGAAATAAATAAAAATTCCCAAATAATTATGCATATTTAGAATGTGGATGATCAAGCAAAGGAATCTACAATCACATTTCTTAAAATTAGCAAATAAAAGACTGAATGCTCAATACTTTTTTATTACCAATAGTGAGAAGAATTAAGTTTATATCATGCACAGAAGTCAAAGTGATAGCATAATATGCACTTTTTCAGATCAGAGTCTAATGAAAACAAGTTGAAGTTGAAGCTGCTTTAACACTGTCAGCTTTTTAACAACAGCTTCTGGCAGCTTACCTTTATCCACTAATGAGAGGCCACAGAAATTTAAAATAAAACAATATTAGATGAAATGAAAATTTAGAAAGCAAAGCTAACAATTTATGATACGGCATTACTTTTTAGTAGATGTGCCAAACTTTGACGATGCATAAAATGTACCAACATTCTCTTGCGTAGCAGTAAAGGCACAAATCTAAATAAAAATTATTCATGCAAATCATGCATATTTGAACTCTCCAAAGATGCAGCATTCTTAAAATCTTTTCTGTTCTATATACTGTACACAGTGCAGTTCCTTTTAGTCAATTTAACACATATTCGTATATACATTTTTTTTTCCTTACACTTCTATTATGCCAGCATGCTTGTCAAAAAACACTTTCTTACCAAGCTCTTCCAGCTCTGAGGTCATTGACTTAGACCGCAAGGTCAGTGCAGTGGTTGGAGCTCGCTTAGGAGGTGGTGGGGCTTTGCATTAAACAGAAGGATACACAGTGTAAGTAAACACATATCTCTCAAACACTACATTCACGTACACAACATTTATTTAAAAGAATATGCTACATTAAATAAGGTAATATTGATACATACATGCGGAGGAAAAAACCCTGAGATGCTTTTCACGTACTGAATTTCAATACCGTTTCTACTTTCAGTGTAGGTGGTTTGACACATCAGCAAGCTTTTATGTAACGGGATACATAGAAACATTTAAAGCTAAATAACTGTGAACTTCTACTTTTCAGGAGGAAAAAGACTTCCTAAAGTGCCACACAGCAGTTGTGCCCCTCCTTCTAAGAAATGTACATAGCTAAAGAACTTCTGGAGACCAGCCAACCTCTGCCACATTAATTTCATCTTTGAAGGAACTGTTAAATCTGAGAAATCCATAAAGGAGATTCAAATTTATCTTAATAGCTATGGTGAGACTAGGGAAAACAGGTGATCCTCAGAATAAATAAGATAAATATTAAGGCAAGCTTTTAGCACAGAAATGAAAATCCAGCAGGTGTTTCAGTATCCTGATGAAAATGCTTCTGGCGGTCAGAAAGGAGTGCAGCATCAGAAAAGATGATGCCATTGGTGGTAGGGAAGATGGAGATTTCCAGTAAATAGAAATGGCTCCGGGACACCAGGAAAAGTGAAGGATTCTCAAGTGTTTTGGCCAACACTATACATCAGGTTACACCATTCTGACAAAAGGCAGCAAAGCAGTTGGAGGGCGAGAAAGAGTAATGGAGGAGAGAAGTAGATAACCTTCCTCCTGTACCACCTACGGCCACTATGTCTGTGTCATCCCTTCCCTGTTAAGCTCCATCATCTTCTTACAGAGGTTTGAATGACAGCGTGTCACAAGAAAGCAAAGATAAAGCTCAGGTTCAATGCCAGACATGAGGCTGTGTAAGTACTGCAAATATTAACTTCAGTCTGAGGTCTGCCCTTGCCCAACAAGAGCAAGTGACAACCAATATGTGAGGGAAAGTGCACAAAACACTGGATCATTACATGGAGTTGGGTATCTGACACTGGCCTCACCACAAAAGAAGCTGATGGAAAGAAAATCCTTCCACATAATCCCCAAAACACAACAGCAACTGCCAGGTAACACTGAAGGCTGCCAACTTGCATCAAGAAGGGACGAAATTCAAAAGTGACTGCTTTTTGGCAAATGACACATTATCAATAGAAGGCTCTGGAAAGATGACAAAGAACTGGGTTTGATTTTATAGAAGCAACTTCCTTTTGGGTTGTACATAACCACACTTCTATTTCAGGCCAATATGGCACATCCCAAAAGGCAAAGGTGAAAGGTTTGTTTAAAATGTGTACATAGTAATTCTACCAAGCTAAAAACAATGCAGGATCACACTTGGAAATGATTTACTTTAATACAGCCTTCTTTTTCCACCCTGAGATGCTGGTTTTTTGTTTTGGTTTTTTTTTTTATTTTAAAGCAAATGTCAAGAATACCCAGTGTAGACAGAAAGTTTTACTCCTGGTCTAAGAGGGACACCTTGGGTGCCAGCTTCTAGCCTGCTCTTGTGTTGAAGACCAGGGCAGCTGTGAGTGACAATTCAAGGAACTGGTGGGAGGAACAGGAGTGTTCAAAAATGTGATGCTGCTGTATTAAACACCAGCTAGCAGCAGCAATCTTTTCTGCTTAATGGTAATTATGAGGGTCTAATGACTACCCAGAGTAGCTTTTACCTGAGCAAACCCAGGGTTGTCTAAGGTGAAGGGTATAGCACAAAATCCTTTTCTTTTTTTAGTCTTTTTTTTTTTGGTGAATTTTTGGGTGGGTGGAAAACACATCAAAATTCCTAAGGGAGTAGCTCAATCTTATGATGGAGGTCAACCCATAACCTTCATTAATTTTAATATACATATATATAAAAAAAATAATCACCTGGTCCTGTTTGTACCCAGGCAATTCTTTCCCATATTTCTTTGCCATTTTTGGCACACAATGCTATACAATCTCTCTTCGAGTAGCTGCTTTCTTGCTAGCAGCCAAGTGGCAGAGAAAGAAGCTGTGCATGTTTTCTACTTATGAGAGAAGGAGGGATTCTCCCTGGCTGGAACAACCCCTCTGCTATGAATTCAACTAGAGGAATTTTCCCATTAAAATGCACTTCCTTTCCAACAGAACTTCAGTCTAAACATACTGTTTGCTTTTCTTATTCTTACAGGGGTCCTTTCTAAAATACGTGGTTTGCAAAATTTTAAGTTCTTGATGATTTCAAGAGGAGTCAAACTAACCTCATCTCAAGTATGTTCAGAAATAATTAATAAAAGATAATCTGTCCTTTGTGTTTTTTCTCACTGCTGCAAGCAATTTTACTAGAAGACCTTCAAACATATAAAGACCCATAAAGATGAACTTCCATGGTAAGCACGACAAAAGAATATTACCCTTTTTGTCACATATTACCATGTAAGTCAACAGAATTATTTTAATCTAAATGAAATAAGAGAAGGTATTTCAAATTTTAAAAGTGAATTCTATAAAGCTGAATTTATAAAACAGTAATTCCATTTCCATACTCTGTTTTCTGTGGAGCAAGACCAAAAGGGTTTCATTAGGAAAAGAGAAAAATATACCTTTCTTTCTAGCTGTGTCATCTGGATCAAGATTCCTGGTTACTGTGACAACCTTAAGAACTAGGTGATTGCCCCCTTGTCGAATCATGTTCACCACCTGCCTGTGGCCAACTTTCACTACATTCTCATTATTAACCTGCAAAGAAAGAAAACAGTCTTTTAGATCAAAATGCAGAAAACTTCTGTTATTTTTGTTTTAAAATCAGAAGGTAGGAAGAACAGGAAGATGTAGAATTTCTAATTACTGTCTTTTAATAAAAATACATATTTAAGAAACAGCATATAGCTGACATGGTAACAGGAAAGCAAAGCTAGCTCTTCATGAAATATGAAACTAATTTCCTTATAATTACCATTTTTGGGGTTTTTTTAATAGTTAGCATTCAACCAAATCTTTCCCTTTAGATATTTTATTTCCAACAATTAGTGTGCTACAACTCCACACTTCATGCACTAAAAATATTTTCTTAAATGATACTAATTTTTCACGACTGCATTTTCCACAAGTGTTTATATGCATTTTATGCTCTCCAACATAACCAATGAGTTATTAAGAAGCTTTTCTTTTCAGATGACCCAGGAACAAAGATTTTAACTCCTGGAGTAAATTCTCATGTTCAAGAGACATTCTTTTATTATATGCAGTCACCTCATTCCCCAGCATCTGATCAGATGTCCTGGAAGCAAAGACCACAGGGCCATGGCAGTCCAAAGGAGTCTTCATTACAAAAAGGGAGCTAACTATAGAAAGCCCTGACCACCTATTTATGGTCATGCCATTTAAATTTTAAACTGCACTGCAACATTAAATTTTAAAATGTATAATCCCTGGGTAATTCCTAGTGCATCATCATTTTTGCTGTTTATGCCTTTCCATAATATTAATCAATACATATAGAAGAAAGCATAGGCATAAAAACTGTAAATAAGCAGGGATAAAAGTAACTTATTTATTCATTCAGTCCATAAGAAGTCACTGAAAGTTATCTGGAATCTGAATGACAGCAGCATATAAGACTGAAGTGCTGCATGTGCTATTTGAACATAAAAGATATTGAGGAATGGAATCAGTGAAGAAGAGATGCTGCCAGAATCCACGCTGGGAATTTGATCTCTATCCAAAATTCAACTGACTCAGTTATATTTCACTGAGATCACTCAGTGCCTTCCAAAATGAACAGTCATTTTCAAAGTGTTTTTAGCCTCCTTTATTTATTCTGACAGGCTGGGCATCTCACACTCTTATAGAATTTACAGTTTAGGGCAAAATCTCTCATTAAATATTATTGCCATTTAGCAGAACAAGCAGCACAACCAGATCCACTCCAACTTGAAATCCTTTTCCTATCCATTGTATCACAGGAATATCTTGCCTTTTTCAGGCTTTAGTCGAGACCAAATGCATTATGATTAAATAACATCTTGGTAAGCCATATCTTTAATACAATGTTGCAGTCAGAAGTCTCAAAGTATGGTCCATGTGCTATGTCTATAAGCTTGAGATGCTTTTTGAGACACTTTTTTAGTTTCATATACAGTGACATAGGTGTAACACATGCTGAACATCCAGACCTGTTGAGCAGGCAAATATTAAATTCTCTCATTCTGTAGGTGGAGGATATAAAAGAATAGAGATCTGAATAGGACTGTTGCTGTTTTATTTTACACCTTCTTAGCATCTGGCGTTTAATTTGAAGATATGGTATTTATTTAGCTGAACCAATGGCTTCTAAATTTAACCTAAAGCATTTTAGCAGAGTTATCCATTTACGGTCAAATTTCTTCCAGTATTAAAACCTCAATCAGGTAATTCTTTTCCACAGTGAAAATGTTCCTGCAATTAAGAAGTACAGAATGCATCTACTCTATCTTAACTGGAATTAATTTTAAGGTTGGGACCCAGCATGGATTACAATATATCCCCTAATGCTGTCAAAAAATAGAGATCTCCAAATAAATCAAAAGTTAATATTAATCAAACGCATGTACACTTCACTAGTGTAAAGTGATAAATGTGTAAAACTACAAACAGCTTATGCAGCACACCATCTGTTTGCATCATTATGTGCAATGATATTTAACATTTAGAGCAAGAGCAAATATATACGACACATCTTTTAAAGCTGTCTCAGAAACAGAACCTGTAAATGACTGTTTATAGCAGCTTTGTTTCAAAGGCACAGTTACAAACGCTGGTACCAAAAAGATTTAGATTGCAAAAATAAAAATATTGATAGGAGATGTGAAGAGTATTTAACTCAAAGAGTTTACAGAAATATTCGATAACAAAAGAATCCTGGAATCAGCAGAGCAGTACCTCATCTTCACTATCTTTAGCACCGCAGTGGGTAAAACTGCAGCATGATTACAAAGCAATAACATCAGAATTGTCAATAGCTTATAAGGAACCAGAATTTCAGTGGCAGATTCTCATATTTCTTTTAACCTTCTTAAATATGTAATATATAAGCCAAATGACTTCAGAAATGGCCATTAAACAGTGAGACACTTCAGTTCTAGCAGGTTTGTTTGATTGTTTTAGTGTGATATTATTCAGCAAGACTTTTTCAGGTGTCAGTAGACTGATGAGACTGTCTCTCTGCTTCCACTTCAAGTTTTGGCAGTGCAGAGGTGACTACATCTCATGTAGGCTTTGGAAACAAGCTGAAGAAGGTAAATTTTTATAACAGGTAAAATCTACTTTACCTGTGCCAATTCATTTAATAATCACAGGTGTACCAGATATTAAATGTGATCACATTCTTTGAAACATTAAAAAGATATTTTTGCTTTTAGTGGCAGAGTGTTTAGAATGCTTAGATGCTCTGTAAACAAACTAGCAAAGTTGGTTTGTAGGCACAAATTTAGGTCTCTCCCTCTTCTTCAACCCAATCTTTCTGCATATTTTCTGTGATCTTTCACTACAAAACCTGAAATTCTTTTTTTCCTTTGACTCTTCCTCAAAATTTTCCTGCACATAACTTTCTTTCCCATATCCTTCATAAATAGGTGAAAATAGATTGTATAGATATGAGTTGTATCTGGTTCCATGCTACATCAATGGTATCTCGTCATCCAATAAGCCAAATGCAGGGAAAACTGTCCCTTGGGACAGTCAACAACTTCAGTAACTCTCCTCTATCCATTCCCAACTCTCAGGAAAAGCCTTAAACCTGTACGTTCTTGAAATTCATACTTCATTATCATTTGGTGAAAACTGGGCAGTGGGATTGAAGTTACCTTGAGCACTTTGACAGAAATTGAGAAATAATTTATGAAATAACAGAACCTCATACACCCAATGCCTTTAAAAATAGCCTACACTGGAAGCTTGAGCTATCTCAGGCAGAACTTACTTTTTGGGCATGAATGAAACATTCTTGAAGTGTTGAAAAGGAAGAACATTTTTGTGAATATCAATATTTTTCAACTATATGCCTCAGTGCTTTTTCCACCTTGTATAATTCATGTACACAGTTTTTTTTAGAGCAGGACAAAGTTAGAAGACAGGAAATTTATGATTTAAGAGCAAGCTGGAGACAGAAAAAAATTCATAGTAGACAATTTTTCTAGATAAAAGAACTTGCTAGTTGGGAGCAAGGCATTGTATTTCAATGTTCTGAAAAACTCTCAGCCATATGGCTTATACCACTGTTTTTCACTTCTTTCATGTAACATAACCCTGAGTGAACCACCTGTGAATAGGATCAAACGACACTGAACAGAGTCAGGGACAGCAGGTGAGAGACAGTGCTAGGCAGCCTTCGCACCCAGCGATTGCAACCATTACCAGTTAGGTCACAGCTAAAGGCAGCCAACAGAGAAGAAATGCAAGCAAAGCAACGCCCATGTGTTGGTCGGTATTTAGGGGAGATATGGGTGGGCTGGTTTGCAGCTGTAACTGGAGGTACACACAGCTGGTTAATCCAGGCACTTCTGAATACACCAAAGACACTAAATATTCATACATAGCAGCAAACAATACTTGCCATCAAGTTTTAATGTAGTTAAGAGGTTTCATTCCTTTCTCCTAGCTGGTGAAATCAGTTGTTCGCATAGTTGTCATTTCACAGCTTCCTACAGCAATGTCATATACTTAAGCATGAAATGTTCAGTTCTCCAAGACAAAAAGCTGTGTCTCCTCTCCACCCTCCACCACCACTGTGACCACAGCAGACACATCGCTGCCCCCTTCAAGACCCTCTCAGAGAACTGAAAGCACGGTGGGGCTTGCATTCAATGTTCTTCACAGCCAGGACTCACATCTGCTTAAAGCTCCAAACCAGAGACCACGATCAATAATGACATTGCTCTTCCACAAAGAGCTTTGAACACCAACGATGAAGAGTTCTCTCTCCTACATGGCCATTCTCTCAAGAGAAGATTCAGAAAGATGGAGCAAACGAGTGAGAGAGAGCTGACGGTCGTAAGTCTCACTATCGTTAATATCCAGGTCCACCACCCTGACTTGATCTTACTGAGCATTTATAGATAGCAACATCTAAACCCCACAAAAAAAATATAAAAATAATGAAGCATTATTCAAGAATATATAATGGTGTGGTCTCCCAGAGCAAAATATCAATCAGGTAATGAACTTTTTTCCTGTGTGAAACATTCCCTACCTGAAAGAGTCCTCCATACAGAAGATGATATATGAACATCCTTGACACCAATAAATTTCTCTTGAGCTTTACAAAGAAAAAGATGCTCCTGTTCAGGCAGTCTTATAATCCTGATAACATCAGAGACAAGCATGCAGGACTGAGAATAACAGCAGCTTATGAAATGGAAGAAGTTTAGAAAAAGATAGGATACACTAGAAATTGGTTTACAGGGAGTATGAATGGAAGGCAGTGAGGTAATTTGAGGGGTGACTTCAAGAGATGGAGTCTATCTGGAAAGGGGACCATACCAGAGGGCATGAAGCCAGGAGCAAAGGAGGAAGGCAGAAGCAGTATTTAACATAAGATGATTGTTACGGGCACAAAAGAGAGGAAGCAGTTATCTTCTCTCCTGGTTTATTTTTACAAAGACAGTTTAGATAATCTCAAAGGCAGCAAAGAACTTAAATATGGTGCAGTGAGGAAGAGGACTACAGCAAGTAAGGAAGAGAACTGCAAGATTAGAAATAGAAATACCTTGAAATTTGTTTTTGTTTGATTAAATTTACTCCTTTGCCCCCCAAATAAGCATGCTGTACTATAACTTAAAGAAAATGAAAGAGTGTATTATAATTTATAGTACTTATTCCCCACAGAAGCTACAGTTGGGTGGGTCTCTGTTCTTCTGCCACCACACCACCAGGCAATCTTTAACTGCAAAAAGACTCTTCACTGTGTAAATACATGCATTTAGTTTACTCACATGGGCAGATTTAGGACAAGAAAGAACAAAACCTATTACTTAAAAATGTGGATTTATTTTTTTAAAAGAGTGTGTTAATGAGTGCCCTAGAGATGCTGAGGAAGATTTTTAGGCCTATTGGGACAGGCTGCATAAAAGCATTTTTTTCAGAAATCTGTAACTATGCGATGGGTTGAAAAATAATAACATAAAATAATAAATAAAATAATAAATAAAA
>VZRW01000013.1:0-16136 GCA_013398125.1 Aegotheles bennettii
AATGTCCCTAAAGAGGCCAAAGTCAACTTGCCTGAAGTCCATGGTGATAATCTTGCTCACTGCCCTGCTACCTCTACATTCAACACTGAATTCTACAATCTCATGGTCACTACAGCCAAGGCTATCCCCAACCTCTACATAATTGACAAGACCTTCCCTGTTAGTATAAAGTCGAGTAGCACATCATTCCTTTTGGGATCCTCCACTGCCTGTGACAGGAAGTTATCACCAATGCTTTCCAGTAACCTCCTGGACTGTTTGTGCTTGGCTGTGTAGCTTTGCCAGGAGATGTCAGGGCAGTTAAAGTCCCCCACATGAACAAGTGCCAGCAGCTTTGAAGCTGCTTCAAGCTGCCTGTAGGAGGCCTCATCCATTTCCTTCTCTCTTTCAGGTGGTCTGTAGCAAACTCCCACAGCAACGTCACCCTTACTGGCCTGCCCTTTTATCCTAACCCATAAGCTCTCGACCCTCTCACCATCCTCACCAAGGCAGAGCTCGATACATTCCAAGTGCTGCCTCACATAGAGGGCAACTCCACCACCGTGCCTACTTGGTCTGTCTCTCCTAAACAGTGTGTAGCCCTTCATGACAACATTCCAGTCAGGTGAGTTGTCCCCCCACGTCTCAGTAATCACAATGAGATCATAGCCTTGTGACTGCACACAGATCTCCACTTCCTCCTGTTTGCTCCCCATACTGCGTGTGTTAGTGTACAGGCATTTGATAGACTTTACCACTAAACACTTGTTTAGTGGTGGCAATATCCCAGTGGGTGTCCAGGGACATACCCCATAGTCCAGCCTAGTGGTTGTGGTTTTGATTGCTTGTGCTTCATCAGGGTGTTTCCTCTTGAGCCTTCTCTTGCTGCTTATCATTTTCTTTGATGTGTCCCTGTTAGCTTCTGTTATCTCAGGAGTCCCTGGCTTGTCATTGTAAGACTGCAGATGTGCTCCAGTGTGGCTAGTGGACCTGCAAAGGGCCCTCACATTCTCTAAGTTTTCCACATAGTCCCACAGTTTATCAGAGCTGAGCCTGAAATTGTCCTCTTCCCATCATGATAACATATTTAAGAAAGGGTGAAAAACCCCAAAGCACTGTGCAACAGAACCTGGGAGACAGGAGTGAGAATATGAGTGAAAGAAGTCTGCAGACACCAAGGTCAGTGAAGAAGGGGTAGGAGGTGCTCCAGGTGAAGGAGTAGAGATTCTTCTGCAGCCTGTGGTGGATGTGCTCAAAGGAGGATGTGACCCCATGGGAAACATGCACTGGAGCAGGCTCCTGGCAGGATGTATGGAGCCACAGAGAGAGGAGTCCACACTAGATCAGGTTTGCTGGCAGAACTTGTGACCATTCGCGGGACCCACACTGGAGCAGCCCCTTCCTGAAGCAGTGCACCCTGTGGAAAGGACAGGTAGAAAGACCCATACTGGAGCAGTTTGTGAATAACTGCAGCCCATGGGAGAGACCTACACTGAAGAAGTTCATGGAGGACTGTCTTCCATGGGAGAGACCCCATACTGGAGCAGGAAAAGAAGAGTGAGAAGGAAGGAGCAGCAGTATCAATGTGTGATGAACTCACTGCAACCCCTATGCCTCGTCCCCCTGTGCCACTGTAGGTGAGGAAAGTTGAGCCATGGGAAGAAGGGAGGGGTGGGGGGAACATGTGTTTAGATTTGGGTTTTATGTATCATTATCCTACTCTGACTTTTGATTGGCAATAAATTAATTTCCCCAGGTCAAGTCTGTTTTGCCTGTGACAGTAATTGCTGAGCGATCTCTCTCTGTACTTATTTCAACCCATGAACTTTGCATAGTATTTTCTCCCCCTGTCCTGTTGGGAGGGGGAGTGATAGGGCAGCATGATGGGCACCTGGCAGCCAGCCAAGGTTAACTGACAATAACTGGCAAACTGACAGAAGGGTCCAGTTCAGCAGGAATGGAGCAGGACAAGAAAGCTGGTTTTCAGTGTAATGATCCCTCAGACTACATGGCAAGATGAGAGTCAAATGGATGAGGAAATCCGAGTTGCATAAAGGATCATGTAATGGAGTAAATCTTTCAATTCATCAGCAGGCATCACTGTGTCGTTCAGCTAAGCTACTTATGCACCAAAACCCAGCTTTTTGCGCCTTCTGGAGGAGACTGCTGCAGAGTTCAAAGCTTGTTACCAGTTTTCCATGAGCTACAAGCTCATTCAGGCTACCATTTTTGTTGAGTCCTGGTGCTGACAGTCATCTGCCAGCTGAGGCTTTGCACACTGCCAAGTTTTCATCAGCCCAGAAGGACTAGGCATCTACCCTCACTATGTTCCTTCCTTCAGGGACAAGCTGTGGAACCACTCCAAAGACTTTTCCTATTTCACTCTATCTAGGCAGGTTCATTTGACAAAAGAAAGCCAGTGGAGCCTGGAAGTGCAGGAGCTGCTGAATTTTCCTTTTCTGTCTACCAAGAACTGCTGCCAAAGCCTGCTTGTATTTGTGGGCTTCTTTACTGAGCCCTGGGCTCAGCCTCAGAGCAGCTGGGCAGCCACGCTGTAGACCTGGCTTTTAGGAGAATCACTGATTCTTGCAGCACACACCTTTTTGTGCATTTTTACCTCCAGGCACACTGGGAGTTTTCTATTGCTTCCCATAATCCATCAATGCAAACACCAAACCCACTTGCTGATTAGAGCCACATTCAATGAAAATCAATATTCACTTTGCATTTAAACACAGGAGAAAAATGGCAAGACTCGTGGCATTTAATTTAGCTCTAAAGAGGAGATGGTGCTATGTTCACAATAGCATTGCTCCATTATTAACCCTATCTTTAAGGAAAATAGATGATATGTTTTTGACAGGTCTGTCCTCAGAGATAAGGGTTCAAAATGGTATTATATTGGGCTAACAATGTTGTCATTGGGGCTGATTAAGAGGGTGTCTTTAGTGTTGTAGACAACTTCTCTGATGATCACATGCAGGCACACTCATTTCAACAGAGATATTTGTTGAAATCATGCAAGGTTGCACAACTGGAGACCTCTGCCTCTTGCAAAGAGCTGATATACCAAGTCACTGTGTGTGAGAAAATGCTGGATGAGCAGTCTCATAGACAGACCTCTCAGTTGCAGCAGGCATGACTAAGATAACCTCCCCTTCCACTCTCTTCCCCACTTTCCCTGGATGTGTTGCTTATAGGAACCAGATAAAAAGAATTATTCTGTCTATGTATGCAAGTTCCTTAGTCTTTCCTCTTCTGGTTTGGTGGTTCTTCCATTGTTCCAAGATGTTGGTAACAGGATTCTCTCTGCAGCAGCAGTTCCTATGTCCCGTAAAATGAACATTTGTGATAGAAGTGACTAAAAGCTGTATCTGAAGTTGTATCAAAAGGTTCTCTCCCTGTTCACCCAGATGACCCTAAATGCTCTTGCTGACATAAAGTAGAAAAGTGTATGTAAGTTGCAGTGACCTCTGCTGAGACAAGTTGTCCTATCCTGGCTTAGTTCTTGCAGTCCTTGTTCAAATAAATTATTGCATTAAAACAAATGAGGCTTTTTGGCAAGAGTGCTATGACCCTTTTCACTTTTCTCAGAAGATCTGTTTTTTCTTATCTTGTGGTAATTGCTTGAAGAAGTAGAGAACTCTCTTGCTATCCTGCTGCTTCTGAAGCAGTCTTATCTTTCTAAGTACAGAACACAGGCAAAGGACAAGGCAATCAGTTTATGAAAAAAAAAGAAACCACAACAAAAAAACCCCCAAACCTGTTTTATATAATTATTAATAAAAATAAATTAGTTTTTCTTTTTCAAAATGTCTGTTATAGCCTGTGTGCTTATGACTTTTAAACAAGTGTTACTGAGTGAAGTGAGGATGAGTTCTGGGACACCAGTCATTTGATGCAATGTTACAAAACCAAAATGCGACACTGCCGCTATCCTGCACGGGATGTTAGCCCTTGGTCAAATATCAAAACACTGACAATGCTACTTCAAGAGCATTCTAGGAGATGTTTGGAGGCAATTTTCCTATGTTTGCTATTTCAAGCCTCACTTCAATTCATTTGCTCCTGATGCATATTCCTGATAATCCATGTAAATGCAGTTATGATACCATTTGTGATGGGAGGATTAAGACTGATCGCAGGTGTGAACAAGCAACATCAGTAGCACATAAATTCTTTGGAAATCATTCTCAGAAGACCAAAACCTTAAGCAATACCTAGTGAAGGAATAAAAATTCATATTCCATCAAGACTGCTAATATGGGGGGTTAGGGGAGTGCCATGGGCCATGTGGCATGGTTTATTGGACAGGACCATGGAAATTTCTTACTTACAAAGCTTAAATTTAGAAGACATGCGTAATCCCATGAAAGACTTTTCTTCATGGGTGTGGGTAGCATTCTCACTGAGGAAAGCTATCCAAGTGAGCAGCTGCACATATTTGATCAGTTTCCAAGCAGTGACAGCACTGATTATTGTATTGATAATAACCAGCTCCAGCCACCCTTCCATTAGCTGACTGGCATAATCCTGCTAAATGGGGATGGGGAGGAGGACCTGACTTTTCTTTGCACAGAGTTAGCTAAGTGTCCTTGCTTAGAAAAACCTGATTTGAGAAGTTTTCTTAAATCAATGTGATACTATGCTGTTATAGTTTGAGGGGGCACAGGCTAATTTTATGGTATCAATACAAGGACCTAGAGAGAGGGTGGTGTTTAGGACCCTAAGGGTTCTGGGGAAAGGGGCAGAACACAGAGGTCAGTATTCCCTCCCATTTCCTGCCATACCCTATAAAAGCCAGGAGGACAGAAAAGTCTATCCCTTTTTCTCTCTTCCTCCTTCCTTCCTCCCTTCATTTGTCAGGCAGGCATTATTGGAGAGAGGCTCATGCTCTTTGTCCATTGCGTTGGGTGCATTTTGGCAAGTCTCTGAGGAAAACAGCATCTGTGTGTAATTGCAGATATGTGAACAGATAGAAGTGGATGGTTCTAAAAAGCTGGGACTTAGACCTGTAGCAGCAATATCATCCTGATGTTGTTCAGCTCCAGCAAATGGGTTTGGAAACAGACTTCTGAATGTTTAAAAGTTGTGAAGCTGCATGGGTATCCATTGTACCATTCTATGTATGTTCACATTAACAAAAATAGTTTGCATTTAATACAGAGTTTGAAAATTGCCAAAGAGAGTCTCATTTCCCAGCTCTGTTCACCATGCAGCCATTTCCCTGGGCTGCTTGTGTCCCAACAGTTACGATGGACCCTGCTTATGCCAGCTGAAAATCAAATGTGCTGCAATTTACAAAAAGAATAATTGGCTTGGAAACTACTACCTAGAACAGTGAAAAAATTAAGGCTCCACTAGGCCCTAGTTCTGTAGCTGTTGCCAATAGCTCCTTCTTGAAAAAGAGTACCATGGTGAACTGGCCAGGATATAGTGCATGGACACCTGTCAAAGTTTACCCTCCTCCCCTGCTTACTCTCCTTTCTTTTCACTCACTCCCTCTTAATATCTGCCATCCCCACAGTCCTTCATCCTTCCAAACCCAGAGTATTGCTCATTGGAATGTTGGTTCCCTATTTCCACATCCTGAAATGTTCTTCTCCTTTATGAATGTGAATTGAAACACTGTACAACACCCGCACATCCATGCATTATCTTGGCTGTTTAATGCATATGCAAGATGTTCGTTATTGCTCACAGCAAACATTGAAAGAACTGTAAAAAATTACCTATAGCTGCTTCAATGCACATTTTTTGCCAGCTGGAAATGGTTAAATTTCCATTACATCTCATTCTGGGGAATCTTACTCACTGCTTGGCAATTTCGTCACTCAGTATCTCTTAGTTCCCAGGGGCACACGTTTCACGTGCCACCAGCCTCAGGCAGATGAACTTCTTCAGAAATAAGGTAATGTTGTGCTGATTATCATTTTTACATCTTCTTACCATTAGTAGAATAGTTTCATAGGGAAGTTGTAGCTGTGGCTACAACCATCACATTTCTATAGACCTATTATAAAAAAAGCCTCAAACTCTCATTCCAAATACTGAGCCTATAATGTCTTTTACTCTGAATGTGTTTTGTGTCCTGATGTAACCACTTGTGCTCATGGAATTGCATGATACCACTAAATCTGCAATTTAGTCCAGATTTCATCATTCTACCATGTTAACGACTGTTTTCAATGAATAAGAAAATGTTAAAGTAAATAGTGATTAGAATAATAATAATATGCATAATTGTGCATAGTCCTCTGTGATTACCTGTGATTATAGAAAAAGGGATATGGAATAAGGAATGGGAATTTTATATTGAAATTAAAATAAATGCAATATTTCCAAAAATAAAATCCAGGATCACAGTAAATCTGAAACCTTCACCTAAAGCTTTTAATCTGTGGGGATGTGTACTATCCAAGCCTCTTCCATTAAACTGTTTCCACAAACACAAAACTAACAAACTTTCTTTGGTAAACCTTATACTGCTTCCTACTAGTTTCATAAGGAAACATAGTACTTTCTTATTTTTTTAAGGCATAAAAAGAAAACAAGTAGTCAATTCATGAAATCTTTTGAGTTGCATGCATAGAGATCTTCATAGAAGATGGAGATCAGGAAATACAATGAAGTGCTGAAGCTCTATAGAATCTTTGTGAAGCTCATAAATCACTTTCCATTCTCTAGGAAGGGGCCCTATTCACATGCACACACACAAAATATAAATAGCATTAACATTGTATTCTGAAAAGCAATGTTGTATTTAATTGATTCTTCACCCACAAGAAAAAAACCAAAACCAAACCCAAAACTGTTGTGATAAAATATGTATTGTACTCGGTAAGAATGTGTCATTATGTAGACAGGGCAAGACTTCCTAACAAATTAATTTTCTGGATCTGGAGGGTTGGGTTTTTTGGATATCAAATCATGGCAGAGTAGAGTGCTACTTGGAACCAAGACTATGTTCAGAGACCTGGTTGCTAATCCAGCACCTCCTTGCTTACAAATTAAAAAAAAAGCACAGAAGGGATGAAATGACTCATATAGACTAAAGACTAAGTGTAAACTGGCTGTCTCCTTTAAGAGGTCAAAGCTCATTTATAGAGAGGGGCTATTTTTATAGATGTTATTAAAACATCTGCTCTTCAAGACGTACCTTTGCAGACAGTACTAAGCTTCTATAACGTCAACCATTACCAAAAAGAACCCTCTAGTTGATTGGTATCTTATGGCTTTATCTTGATCTTTCTTTCCCTTAAGAACTATGGGTTTTTTTCCTCAACTGGCAATTTCAAGAATTTGCCATGAGCTAAGGAATTAATTATCAGTCTTTAAAACAATTTAGCATGAAGTTTAAAATAGTAAATTAATGCTTAAGGAATTAACTTTGAGAGCATCAGATATAAAAATTAATTGAGCCAAATGCAGGTATAGTTATTTCAGATGTGCATATTGTGATTAGTTGTACAACTGTCTTCTACTGATCACCACAGTAATGTGCATCACAGTCAAGTAACACACATACCAGTTGCAGTCAAAAGGAAAGAAATCCCGTATATGAAGGTTTCCAATGTATTTTTTTAAGAAACCTTCCACTGAAGATCCTTGCAGAAGCCCCTGGTATACACATGAAATGAATGCAACAAAACTGCCAATAAAATTATGGTTTAATCCACTTGGCCAAGTGGCATGAAAGTAACCCAAGCCTGCAAATTACTTATTGACACTAACAGGTTACTCTTCAGAGAATTTTCATCACAAATTTGTCTAGGCTGCAAGTATTTTTCTAATGCAAATGTAACACAAAAAAGAAAAAGAGTAGGCCAATGACTGAAAGAAAACATTTATTAAATCAAAGACAATACTTTCCTTTTAATATCTACAAGCCAACACTGAACTGACTTTATTCAAGAATGAACACAATGTACAAAAAAAGTATGTCTGCTATAAAAATACGTCAATTTTTTTTCCTGGCTATTGAATTGAAAACATTTTGACAAGTGCAAGATAGGTTTGGCAAGCAAATTTAAGCTGCTATTACCAATGACAAAGTTAAAATAATTTTGTAATCATAGTATATTTAAGATTCATTGATAAAGTAGCATTGGAAATGCGGATCCCTAACAAATCACTGCACTGCCACGTGTTTATTGACCCAGATATTTGAACATCTTGATCTTCTGTCCCAAATCAGTACCTTTATCAGTGAAAAATATCCAACCTAACTGGAACTATTCAACCACATAATTGACACCTACCATTGGAATACAACTTAGGGAAGGCAAACTACCTCAATGGCCCTGTATTTTGTGCTGTTTGCAAACTAAGAGAGAAGATTAGGTAGGTTCATACATGTTTAAGTCAACCGAACAGCTGTTGCAATGTAAAATCAGGAAAAGGACAGAAAAAGAATAAAGAATAATTTATGACAGCAATCTGTATTTATGAACATGTGTGTTTACATATAAAAATGGATCTGACTAGGTTCAGTTATGCCTTATTTGTTAGGATGGAGTTTTTTCACATAAAAATTTAACTCAACCAGGACTCAAATCATTGACTTCTCTCAAACCACCCACAAGGAGGAAAAGAGGGACCATTTACAGCAATGAACTGAAAACAGTGCAATATTAAAATTAGATTTCACAACATGTGAAAGAAATATGCTTTTGGAACCTGAGCAAAAGGCATTTTACTGACTGTAAAAAAGTTACCCTGTATGTTGTTTTCATTGGCATCTGTTCTGCCAGATTACTATGTTGCTCTTAGCAACTTCCATGGCCCCTAAATATTTAGTGCACAAAACTGCCAACTACTTAGAGAGGTCTACTAAACTTTTCAGCAAATATTGCAGGCAGTCTGACATACTGATACTGGAAATGACCATACAGCCTGAAATTAAGAAAACTGTAAAAAGAAAAAGTAACAGCCAAACATGATGCTTTTCTTTTTTAAATAGACTAAAACGCTTCCACAACACTTAGATACTGGTTTACAGTCTCAAGGTCAGCTCTTTCAAAATAAATAGACTGAACATTTACAACAAATGCCTCATGAATGCAAGTTCTCTCTTATTATTTCAAGATCAGTTGGATAAAAACTAAAACAAAGGCAGTAACTTTGAAGAAGCTAAGTTGTAAGTCCTTTTTCAGAAACAGGCATGACTTGGTGCCACATTTTCCCACCAGTCTGCAAGATGCAATTTTTTTTTTTGTCTTCTAGCACCAAGTGGGCCACCACAGAAAGCGACCTCACAAAGCATGTGGACATCTAGTCTGCTGATTTTGTATGAAATCATTTATTCTTGCAGGTCCCAGACCTTTCAAAAATAGGTATGAAAAAATAGATGATTGAAGACATTAATGGAAACTCACTCACTTCTAAATTACTTGAATGGAGTAAAGATTTAAAGACCAAAAAGCAACAGAATGTTGTGCATTAGTATTTGTGAGGGATGAGGTAAGCTAAGGTTGGTGCTTTAATTTGCGTTAAAACAAACAAAAAACTAAAAACAATCCTAAACAGCTCTATGTCCATGATATTGGTAGAGACAAACGTGTGTATGCTACTGAAAGGCACAGTCAGACCAATCTGATAAATGGCATCATCAGAGCAGAACAGCAACTTTTCACTTAAGTAATCACAAAGAGTAAACAAGCGGCCATCACTTCTCTTGCATGAGCACAAAAAGCAGTCACCAAGGCAAAGAGGGGACACAGGAAAGAAGATACAGGAACTCACATAACCTGGAAGACAGGAAACACATTAAACTGAGTTTTGAACATTCTGAGTGACCACTTTCCTACATTGCTATTCACTGATTTAACACCATGCATATTATACTTAGATGGATGGAACTGTTGCAAAAATGGTACCCTTATCATACCACAAAACACTTCTGAAATTTGTTATACAACTAACTTCACTTGCAAAGGTTTCCCTGCAATATCACCTTAGGTATAAAACAGGCCTACAGGCAGACTGATGCAGTCAGAACAATTTCTTGTTCATTGTGTAAAAAATAAACAAGCTTAGACGGTATTGAATTTTTTTATTCAGAAATGTATTTTAAAACTGGGCATCATAAAGACAGCTCCTATTTACAGGGAGTTAATTATGAAGTAGTATGATTGTTCTTCCTACTACTTTAACAGTGCCTAAAAAGCAGAGTGCAATACTTACTGGAAAGGTTTTCCCCCAGGGTTATCCTGCCTTTGTATCTACAAGCTGCATCTGAATATTTGCAGACAAGCCACCTCCATAGCCTCCCTTGGACTGCATTTGGTTCTGAATTGAGCTGACCTGGAGACAGAAGGGAAAGCGAGGCAGAGAAAACAAGGAAGGCAGTAAGTGAGCTATGTTGTCTTCTAGTTTCCAATTTTATTTCTCACTTAGGTCTGGTTTTCAAGCGCTCTTTTACCATGAAAGCAACATTACTTTTGCATAAGGACACGTGCAGCATACACTTGCTGGAATTTTCCACTTCTGCAGGCAGCTCAGCAGGAGAGATGGAAGAACTGCTACCGAGGCAGAAGTAAGTTCTCTCTCCCAAAGAAAACTGATTCAGGCTTTCACTGAGCCGCTTGATTACTCAAAAAAAAAAAAAAATTTATCAAATCTCTTACTGACATCCAACTCTATTCCATCTGACAAGCTGTAATTTATCTTGTTATATGGAAAATGTTCTTTGCCAAGTATGATAAACCAGAGAAGTTAACAATATTACATTAAGAATATAGACAACTTACAAAATATCTGGAGATCATCTGCAATGTATGGCTAACTTCACATAATTAAAAAAGGACTTTCTAAACCAAAAATGAACTTCTGGTTTGTGGAAGGTTTTTTATCTATTTACATTAACAGCATACTCTGCTTTCCTTAATTGCTACTATTCCTTTAAATGGTAGGACATTTATTGTTTAAACCTCACTCAATCTATCAGCTTCCCTGAAAATAGGTTATTTCAAGGTATTTTTAGCCTGATGCAAATAAATATGTAAAGAACCATCCCTCACACACACAAAGACATGCACGTTCTTCTATGACTTTCATTGCTTTTATCAATAAAAAGGAAAGGAATCCATAGTTCTTTCCTGCTTGTGTTGCATGAGTCCAAATAATCACCTCCAAGTGCGTGTAGGAAGACAACTCCAACCTTTGGCCTTTTTCTCTCTGTAACCCAGTGCATACATAACAAGTACACAATGAGCACAAAGTAACATATTCATTCAATGCTACAGCTTCTGAAATTGAACTTGCAGCAAAGCCTGTGCCTGCAGGGTACCACCTGCAATTATTACATGTATGGTCCTGCACAGAGACCTCAAAACTTCACTAGAAAGCTGTATTAAAACAGCACTGGAGAAATATTTTCAAGTAGCTTGCACAATATTTCCCGTCTACAAAGGTGAAAGAATTATATTCCTTTCCACAGCAAAGTAAAACACAAGCACACACACAATGAATCAGCACAACTCTTTCTTACACACTGCTTCTCAGACAAATGTAAAAAAAAAGCCTAATTTAGGATCTTTGTCTTCAACAGCATGGCACACTGCAGTGCTGTGCAAAAGATATGATTTTTATGTATTGAAGCAGTGCGGTGTAAAACCTTTATCAACTTTGGTGGTTCGCTCAAATAAGTTATACAGCAGCAGCAAAGCAATGTTACATTCACATTTTTCTTCAGGGAAAAGTGTTCAGAGCCAGTGCGCTAGTGGGTCTGACATCAGAGACCACAAACTCAGTGAGGAAGTGTGGAGAAGTCCAGCCACATTCATGGCGTGGTGTTTAAGAACTTTCACATTCCATTAAGCTGGTCATCTTCTTCACCAAGCATCTTATGTTGCTCACCGGAACAAAGGGAATTTGAATGTAACCTTTTATTTTTCCTCAGAAAGTAATTTATCTACATATATACGTATGCACAAGAATGACTTGAGGATGGCATTAATCTGAATGAAACCTCTAGTGAAAAAGAGCTAGAAAAATATCTCATTGTCATGAGATGAGGCTATGTCATCTTCCAGCCTGACAACTTGCCTATATGACTTTAAAATTTTGGAGAACAGCAAATCAACTCAAATTGCAAGACTAAAGTGTAAATATTTATAAGTACTTCTTCTAAAAGTTAAAATAATCACTCTGGTACTTAAGTCACACATATAGATGTTTGTGTTACTGGGTAAGGAAGTATCAGTCTAAAATGCAGAGGCTGGTACACCTAAAGCAAAGAGAATCCAGCAAATTAAACTTGACCACATTTATAGTTCAGTTGCTATTTTGTATATGAAAACTCACATAGGAGACACAGAATGTTAAAAACATTGAGCAAAAAGCAGGTCTAACAATTGTAGGTTTATAAGGTGATACACAACAGCAAGGTTCTTCTCTTTTATGTCTAATTTAGGTAGGATAATGATTTAAAGGTTTTGGAAGGGGAAGGGGATTGCACCAATTAAGGAACATACAATCTGCTGAGCTGCTTATCTATCTCATTAATTTCCTTCTTTCCTTTTCTGCCCCTCCCTTTAGAATTAGGAAATAGCACAGATAGCCCTTGAGAATGAAAACATAGGAAAACTAAGAAAAGGACAAAATACATGAAATCAAAGACTAAACCGAGGAATCTGAAGCAGAAGAAAGTGAGAGATTTTACCACGAAATATGAAGGTAAAATAAGAAAGAAGGTGACAGGAATGAGAAAAGAACAGTGCACAGAGCGCTCTTACTGTTTAAGCATACCTTTGACAATGGAGCAAGGTGCTTTATAGAGAAGGCAAACAAAAAAAAATATTTCAATAGTCAGAACACTACTGTACTCAGAATCATAAGGATATGTAATGAAGAGCAATGCTGATTAAAAAAGGGCACAGAGCAGATAGTGGATGAAGAAATAAATTTGCAGGAGGTTCTCCTAAGGCATTCAGAAGAGAGAAGGCACAAGGAGGTTCACAAAGGAGTATAATGTCCATACCATAAAGGAAATTAAGCAGCAGAAAAACACATGGAAGTTAGGTTAACACCACAATCTTGGAATTTACACTGTGAAGAATGAACAAGTATGCAATATTACCACACTAAGTCGCAGGAAAGACGCAGGAAAATAAGCAGTGTAAAAAAATAAAAAATTTGTGCTTCTGAAGAGAGGAAAAAAAGGATTATTTTTTGCATACAGATGCTTATTGTCTGGTATCAGAAAAAAAAAAAAATCACTCTGGCCACTGATGCAGCACATCATCCAAACGAAAAAAAGTGAGAGAAAGAAATAGCTTGCTATGAGCATTCAAAATGAAAAAGTCTATGCAGAGTGACAATAACGATTACCAACTATCTGGAGATGAACTGGATATTACGCAAAGCAAAGGTGAGGGCAAGCAGGGGGAAAGTCTGAGGTGAAAGAGGGTTCAGACAACCATCACAAATCTGACATGAGGCAGCTCAGCTGTGAGAATGAGGAAGGTTCTCACAGGAGGAACAATAAACATTTAAAAAGCAAAAAGCCATGCGCTTTTTAAAAAAAAAAAAACAAAACTGCTCATTTTATTATCACTTTATTATTTCAATTATAATGGATTTAAATACCAATGCAATATATTGCATTAAATAGGTAATTAGATTTAACTGAATGTTACCAAGTCATAGCTTTATTTTTTTCCCATTTAACTTGCTCACAGATGTTTTCATACAAATCACCTCAATCTATTATGTTGTTTCTGGGAAAATGTTTGTCATGTCAGATTTTCTAGCTTTGCCCTTCCTCAATACATATTGAGTTACAAAACTTTTTTGTCAGATTTCAGTAAGCTGTAAATTAGTTGAAACTCCTAAATGATGTCACTTGCCTACATTAAAACCATCTCCTTCCTTTATAGCTCTGCTTTCTATTCTGGTACTTCTGACAGAACTCTCTCTTCTCCTTTGTTAAGAAGTATTTTTAATCATTTTAATCTCAAAACACTTATTTTCTTTTAAAGAGGATTATTAAGGTAAGAAAGTATTTTTCATCATTATTTACATGCAATCCTTTTCTAGATTGCATATTATTGACCTTAAATAATTGATGTCTCACATAAATATGAAGCTGTACAAAAGAAATCTACCCTCATAAGCTCAGTTTCAGCATCTATCTTAGCCTTTGTTTTTCACTTTCAGAAAGATAAAAATATTTATTGCTCCTATCATCTGCAGGAAGCCACAAAACCTTGCCTGTGACAACACTGCTGGCTCTGGAAATAGTTTACACTGTAAATAGGGCTACAGAGTATAGAAAAATCTCAACAAGGACACCCAAAAATATTTGTGTGCATCATAAACCAAGGTAAGTTATAAGTTTTACATGAACTATGTTTAAAATAGCTTAAAGCATTTAAGGTAAGAAATCTAGTGAATTTTAAGATACTTTAAAAAGTTCTCTAAAATATGCAAGTATAGTTTCAAATATACCTCTATTTTAGTTCATACATACTATCAGAATGGATTTTTAAAAAGTATTCTACACATAGCCAGTACAATTTTTACAGCATCCTCAATGTACTGTCAATAAATACAGGCATTTAAAAAAACATATTCCACAATCTTGAATGCACATGTTTAGGACTTAGAAATAAGACACTAGCAGGTTGTTCTTCCGTTTTACAAAGCTTCTTCCTTATACTTGAAAGACTTATTGTTTCAGCCACAATATACAAATACAGTGTTCCTGTATTCTGCCTAAAATGAAATATTCTTCATAGAATCATTATGGTTGGAAGGCACCTCCAGGGTCAAATCCAACCTTTATTCCATCATATTCCTAGCCATTAGACCATTAGACCATGTTACTTGAGGCCATTTCCTCTCATCCTATCATTAGCAATTTGGGAGAAGAGACCAACACCAGCCTCACTACAACCTCCCTTTAGGTAGTTGTAGAGGGCAATAAGGTCTCCTCTCAGTCTCCTCTTCTCCAGGCTAAATAACCCCAGTTCCCTCAGCCAGTCTCCATAAAGGCTTGTTTTCCAGACCTCTCACCAGCCTCGCTGCCCTTCTCTGGACTCGCTCCAGCACCTCAATGTCCTTCCCATACTGCGATGCCCAGAACTGGATGCAGTACTCAAGGTGCGGTCTCACAAGTGCTGAGTACAGCGGCACGATTACCTCCCTACTCCTGCTGGTCACACCGTTTCTGATACAGGCCAGGATGCCGTTGGCCTTCTTGGCCACCTGGGCACACTGCTGGCTCATGTTCAGCCGGCTGTCAACCAACATCCCCAGGTCCTTTTCTGCCAGGCAGCTTTCCAGCCACTCTTCCCCAACCCTGTAGCGCTGCAAGGGGTTGTTGTGGCTGAAGTGCGTGACCCGGCACTTACCCTTGTTAAACCTCATGCAATTAGCCTCAGCCCATCTTACATACTTACCGAATTCATGCCACTGAATAGGTCTCCTGACCCTACATGAGCTGTGTGAACAAAGTTTGTCGGCTCTCCAATCATGCTTCGGTCAATTCGCCGTCGTCTTTTCTGAAAAGAAGGTAAAGACACCCTCTCACTGACAGTCATTGCAAAGGCAAAAACAATTTGTGTCATAAATGTAAAAGTTAATTGTTCTTAGGATAATTCATGTAAGATGTTTTCATAGAGTCAAAAAGCAGAGTCTAAATATCTAGGTTAACAAAACATTGGTAATACTGTCCTTTGTTTTTACTTGGAGGATATACAGCAGATTATTAGACTAGCACTAGTACCACTCCTAATGTTTAGGCCAACAAAACATTTGCAAATAACCTTACTACATTCCACCATTTATTAAGCGATAGTTGCAACATTTCATACAGTGACTTCTGCATACTTTTATATTTAAATCTTGATGTGACAGACCAAATTTGAGGCTTAGTCATTCAAAACAACTAAGGATCAAAGAGCACTAGTATAGTCTATGAAACAACTGACTTACAGAATTTCTGACTTGCGTGACATGGAAACTTACAGAACCATAGAATGGCTTGGGTTGGAAGGGACCTTAAAGATCATCTAGTTCCTTCCCTCTGCCATGGGCAGGGATACCTCCCACTAGACCAGGTTGCTCCAACCCCCATCCAACCTGGCCTTGAACACTCCCAGTGAGGGGGCAGCCACAACTCCTCTGGGCAACCTGTGCCAGTATCTCACCAC